>PVIH01002552.1:0-185629 GCA_004025045.1 Sigmodon hispidus
ACCATAGGACTGTCTGCTCCCTGCCCAGGGAGGGGATGGGGAGTTTCAGAGAAGAAAAATGACCAGATGTGTTGGGAGGGGGAAGAGACCTTGAATAAGGATATACAGGGATGGAAAAAAAAATTCAGAGGGAAAGATGAACACAAAAAAATGTATGTGTAGCAATCTTATTTGTATTTCCACCCTTGATAAGCCATGCCTATCATTCTTATCCTCTGTATAGTTATTGTTAACTCTTCCACATTTTAAATTCTTTTTACTGTTTTTTTTTTTGATAAATACAAAATAAAGAATGAAAAAAAAAAAAAAAAAGAAAAATAAGACACAGATCCTTCAGCTGCTTTCAACAGTATGGGACTTTCAAGTCTGTTCTGCCCTCCAGATTCTATTTCAGAGGTTCAAATCCCCCAAGCTCCCTTTTCAGAGCCATTTGAAATGATTCTTTTTGCTTAAACCTCTGCTAAACTGGGGTTAAAGAGTGACAGGCCCAGAGGGGCTTCTGGTGCCCATCGTCCTCAATGTTACAGTGGGATCCTTCTTAGAGATGTTGTTCTTCTTATTCTTTAAATCATATAATTGCCTGTTTTTCCTCTATTCCTAAAACAGGACCAAGTTTTTCAGTTGAACTCTCGTTCAGAGTCCAAAGCAATAGATCTGGATGATCATATTGCAGTGACATCCTAGAAGCAACAAAATTTGACACAGCAAACAGGAGTGAGTAAACCCAACTGCCTTCTGACTTCTGAGTTTTGTCTGTCTGTATGAATTCCACAAAATGGGCCAGAGCATCACAAAAAGCTAGAGTAAGCAGTTTCCTAGCAAATTGGGAACTGAACAAGGTGAATGACTGGAGGGCCCCTGGAGAAAATCTTCCGATTTCTCTGTAAGGAGAAACTTACAGACATAGAGGAATTGTAAAGCATGTGGCATCATACAAATGCTTCTGACTTGGGTTGAAAACTGTGATCTGTGTTTTAGGTCAAAGGCAAAAACATACTTTCCCTGATCAGTTTCCTGCCTGCCAGCGATCAATCATTTATCCCCCAGGGCGTTGTAGTTCATGGGTCTGTGGCCTGTTTTCCATTGACTTCTATTATCATTTGCTAATTAGATTACAGCCTAGTATTTACCTTACCGTGCCTCGCACAGCCCTTCCCCTGCAGAGTTTTTCTGTTAGCTTTAGAAATGTGGCTGATCTTGCTGTCTCTTGGCCTGTTTGTGTTAAAGCAAGTCAAGGGGAACTTCCAATTCCCCTCTGCTTGGGAAGAGCAGCAAAGGTAAAAGAAAAGAGAATTCAATTACTCTGACACATGCTCAGACTTAACTTACCTTTGAGAATATGCACTTAGGAAATTTTAGTGATTTCAGCATCCCTGGATTGCCCTAGGCTCTGAAATTTAACTTTAACCTTGAGTTCTTATTTTGCTTATTCTTAATACAAAATTATTTTCTAATATAGAATAGTATCATGTCCTCTGTGATGAGTACACTACAGGTCTGCCTGACTGGGCTGTGGATTTATTATTTGGTCAGATACCAGTCTAAATATCATTAGGAAAATAGGGACTTCTTTGTATGATTAACATTTAGATTAGTGGAATCTGGGTAATGCAGATTATTGTATCTAGTGGCAGTGAGTTTTTTTTTTTTTTTTTTTTTTTTTAATCAGATGAAGACCTCAAATGATTGATGACTCCTCTGAGAAAGGAAGCTATGCCTCCAAATTGCAAATTGCAGCAAAGAAAGTCTGTGTGGGGATCAACAAGATGAATCAGCAAAAATGGTGACTGCTGCCAACCCTGAGTTCAAACTTGAGTTCGAATCTCATGACCTATATGATGGAAAGAATAAAAATGGATTGCTAAATGTTCTCTCATGACTATTTATACAGCATGGTATGTGCATGCACTACTCACACACACACATACATCCATGCACACACATACATGCATACACATGCATATATACACATAAATAAATAATAAATAAATGTAATTTTAAAAAAAGCAAGTGATATCAGTGATCCCCTGTAAGAGACAATGTCAGCCTTCAAATTATCTTGCCAGGTGTTTTCTGTTCTCCAGTGTTCTCACAAGGTCCCACAAATATGACTGGTGAAGTAGCCTTTCTCCCAACCAACTACTTTATGGCAGAGTCTTGTTCAGCTATATCTCAACTGGGATTGATGACTTGATCTGGGGCTCTGCTTGCTGCCATACAGATGTTGCAAGCTGGGTAGAACTCTCATTACTTCTATCCATTATCAAGCCATTTGCTTTCAGGGTTTTTTTTTCCTTCTATATTTCTCTGCCCCAAGAAAGGAGGCATCAAGAACCTCCTAGCTGGGTTTATTGATGTTCATGTATTTCTTATGTGGTTATCATATAATCTAGGATTTTTTTAAAAAAATGTATTGTGTGTGCATAACTGTCTTTGTGTGTATGCGTTTGTGTGTACATGTGGGTCTTTGTATGCTTGTGTGCATGTATCTGTGTATGTGTGCAGTCATGTATTGTGCATGCATGTGTATGCATATTTCTGAGTGTGTATCTGTGTGTGTGTATATACCATGATGTGTGTGGAGGTCAGAGGACATCTTGCCAGAGTCCATTCTTTCCACCCACCATATGGGATTCTGGGATTGAACTCAGGTCAGCAGGAGTGACAGCAAGCTTCTTGTACACATTGAATCATCTTGCTGGCTATGACCCAGTACTACTTCACTATCTGTGATGAACCTCCATAGTCATGTTTATAATCAGAAAACAAAAAGGTAAAATATCAAAATGTCAAAGCCATATCTGGGCCAACAGGCATGAAAATCTGTCAAAATCTCTCTAAATGTTTCATCTTAAGAAGTCACCAAGGCTTATTGATGTACACAGGCCCCATATATATTCCTTCTATTAACTGATAAAAGTCTAGTCCTCATTTTTGGCTTGAAAATATTTTTTTTCTGATTGAGAATAATGTAGAAGAGAAATCACATAAACTGCCAAAAGGAAAATAATACCTCAAGACATCTGCCATATCCTGCTAAAGTTATAGTTTTCTGAACATTGTTTTGAAATTGTCAAATGGAAATTTTATCAGAACACTGAAACTTGAAGTCAGATCATCTGGAACATGACATTATACACTTTATCTATCAATATTCATAGGGATATAAGAATTCCATGTGGAAATGCCTGGGGCATCTCCCATGTCGAGAGTGAGTGTTAGGGACGGGTGGCTGTGACAGACTCTGTGAAGTCAAAGGCACAGGGTGAATGGAGTTATGAATGAAAGAACTTTGCCATCCACTTTAAAAAACAGGTTTTTCAAACACGACAAAATGATTAGATGCATCTAGCTTGTTTTTTGAGTATTCTGCGTTCCTAAGCATACCCTTCTTAACTTTGCCTACACTGGGGAGGCATCACATACTATGGTGTCATATAGCTATTAGGTCATGAAGAACCAGAATCCTACCAATTCTGGGGCACAGATACCCATCTCCTTGAAGGTTTTTAACACTGGGGCATTAAATGAGTCTCTCTTAGTTATGATTTGGAAAGCACTCATAGATACTGGAGGATTATACACACTGTAAGAAAGTCTGAATTGAAATAATAACATCTTATCTTTGAAATGTTAAATATGCCTACATACTGGATTTTCAATAAAATCTAAGCAAACAAATCTTGAAGCTATCTTTCCTGTTAACTAAAAATGACACAAATTTAAATTAATAAGTGATATAACAATAAAGCTGCTCAAAGATAGGATTCATCGTGCACTGAGCACTGGATTCTTTATTTAGGCCAGACGTGATTATGTGGTAATAGGATAAATGCCTTGCTAAGTGCATAAAAACGAAAACGCTCTGTATATCACATAGGCATATTACATTTCCAGAGCATTAATTTACTTCATTATGCAATGAAATTATACTTTTTAAGTGAAATCTCAAGGAGAAATCAATTTGCTGAATGGAACCCAAGATATATTCACCTTAGATAAGAATCAGCATTTACCACAAGTCCCATGGCATGCAATAGCCTTTCCAGGCCCTTTTAAAATAAGGAAAAATGTCTAGAAAACCCTAACACATCTTGGCAAACATTCAAACATTCTTTCTGTTGACTCCAAGTTTTTTTCCAGGAACAAGGAGGTGGAGGAGGAGGAGAAAGAAGAAAGGAAGAAAGAAAACAAAAAGAAAAAAGACATATATATTCCCTAACTTGTATAACCAATCCTGTTAACTGTGTTTCTCTAAGTCAATAGATTTTCAGTACATTACATAATACACTTTGAATTATTAGTCCCCATTGACAACTTTCTCATGACTCTTGTAAAGTCAGCTCTACAACAATCAGAAAGTCTATGTCCTCACTTGGCTCATCATAGTCTACTTCAAGGGTTTGTCTTCGGGCTTTGTTCTTGCCATATAGTCTCTGTTCAGATGATGGTGAAAATAACTAGGAGTGCAGTTTGTCAAACTCAAGGTTAAAGAGTTAACTTACATCTCTCCTTCTTCTACCTGCCCCCCACATCTAACCTAAGACTCCATCTTATCAGTCCAATTGCCAACCACCATTTCAAGTTCACCCACTTCACTCTATTTTCACAGGAGCCTGAACCAAGACTCCATCATCCCTGTTCTTGTCTGTGAAATTATTTCCTAGTCTTGGTTCCAGATTTCTTTCTCTCACACCCCCAGAACTCATTCTGCTTGTAGTAGACAAAGGAATATTTTAGGGACGGAAATCATATATTATCTTACCACTGAGTAAATCCCCCTGAGATTCTCTAGATCAACATATTTCAACCTGTGGGAACCTGCACACCAGATATTTACATTACAATTTGTAACAACAGCAAAATTACAGCTCTGAAGTAGCAATGAAATGATGTTATGGTGGGGAGGGATCACCACAACATGAGAAACTGTATTAAAGGGTCCCAGCATTAGGGTTTTGAGAAGCACTGATCTAGGTCCCATTGACACTCTTGTGCTCCATCCATTTCCTCAGCTTTTACCATAATCAACTTGTTGATCTGCTTCCTTTTCATCAGAACTCCAAATTTATTCCCACTTTAGGGCTGTTACACGATTAGTTCTGTTGGATTTTTTTTTTTTTTTTTTTTTTTTTTTTTTACTTTTATCATGGGGGCATAGCTTTTTTATCTCCTTTGTTTTCTTCTTGGAAAGATTTCAGACCACACTGTGTGTAGTGACCTTTCCAACTCACTTCATTCATTGACAAGGAACGATCTCACCTGTCTGCTTGTGGTCTGTTTCTCTGACCCAGAGGCTCAACGAGAACCACAACTGTGCTTGCTTGGTTGTTATTTTAGTTCTAGAGCAAGCCCTGTGCTAGGCAAGCCTCAGGTTCTCCATACTTACTAAACGGAGTGACTGGTTAAAGTGTGGAGAGTCTAATAGATTCTATGCTGGTCATGAAGTGTTCATCTTGCCTGCGCAAACAAGAGATATAAAAAGACAAATACTCAACCTATTTGCATTGTCTTAATGAGCCCTCACCAAAGACCACTTTTAAAAGAGCATATTCATTAAGAAATGATTGGTCTGTTAAAAACCCTTTGAACCACCTCTAGAGACTTAGGATTGACTGGTGACATTTTGTGCACTTTTATGGAGATGTTCTCAGTGTTCCTGTGTTCTCTCATGGGCTATTTCAGCAATATGTGTTACTATATGACATTTTGATTTTCACCCCATCAACTACACAATTCAAAAAAGGATGCTACTATCATGGATGATAGACATTTTATTAATTCTTGCAGCCAGCATTCAAAATAACATTAGGGAAATTCTTCCTGGTGTATATTTAATTCTCTTGATAAATTAAACCTAGTTTTGGCCTCTGATAGAATTTAATCTATGCAATTAATGAAATGGAATCCAATGCACTCTTGTTTTGAGATGCTAACAATATGCTTTGTATACTTCCTGAAATATAGATGATAGACAAGAAAACAACCCAGATTACTCACTGTCAAATTCACTCAATTTCCCTTAAATGAATATAGCTTAAATGAAGTTGCATAAATTAGTTAAAATCAAATCAGAAAAGTAAAGATATCAATAATAGTGCAAGGGTTCCTGAGATTCTACAGACCAACTGAGCAAATTCTACATGTTGTGAAGAATGCAGCATAAGAGAAGGGGATGAACGTCGGAACAGTACTGTCTCCCTCTCCAGCTTCATAAAGGCCCTAAACAAGCCCCTGGGCAAATATGCCCACACCTCATGGTCCTCTGTAGCTGGTAGATTCTGGCTGTGTATTCCTTTTTTTTACTAAATTAAAATTTTTTATCCATATATTTGGTGATTTTTACATCATGCACCCCATCAAACTCAGTTATCAGTTCTCTCAGATTCATACCCACACTTATGATCTCCCCATTTTCAAAATCATGCTGCTCATTTATTTACTGGAGCATAATTAAACTCCTTGTCACCAGACTCTTAAAGAAAACAAGTCTTTCTTCACTCATATTCCTTCCAGAAGCCATTATTTAGCTATGTTCTAGCCTTGAGCTCTTGTATACAATGACATCTCTCTTTTTATTAAAAAAAAAAAAAGTCCACCAATGAGTGAATACATCCCCTGCTTCTCTTTCTGGGTTTGTGATACCTCACACAGGAGGATATTCCCCAAGTCCATCCATTTGCCTGCAAATTTTAGGATATCATTTTTTCTTACTGCTGAGTAGTACTCCATTGTGTAGATGTACCAGTTTGGTAATCCATTTTTCAGTTGAGGGGCATCTAGGTTGTTTCCAGGCTTTTGCTGTTATGAATAATGCTGCTATGAACATAGTTGAGCTAATGCTTTTGGGATGTGAATGTGCATCTTTAGGGTATATATCTAAAAGTGGTATTGCTGGATTCTTGGGGAGATTGATTCCCAGTTTTCTGAGACACCACCATACTGCATTCCAGAGTGGCTAAACAAGTTTATACTCCCACCAACAATGAAGGAGTGTTCCCCTCACTCTGCATCCTTTCCAGCATAGGCTGTCATTCGTGTTTTTGATCTTAGCTATTCTGACAGGTGTAAGGTGGTATCTCAAAGTTGTTTTGATTTGCATTTCTCTGGTGCTAAAGATGTTGAGCACTTTTTCATGTGCCTTTCAGCCATTTGTAATTCTTTTGCTGAGATTTCCCTTTTTAGTTCTGAACTCCATTTTTTTAATTGGGTTATTAAGGGTTTTGGGCTCTAGTTTCTTGAATTATCTATATATTGTAGAGATCAATCCTCTGTCACTTGTAGAGTGGTAAAATTTTTTTTGCCATTCTATAAGCTATCATTTCATCTTATTGACTATGTCCTTGTCTGGCCATGTATTCCAATGTGATGTTTATAGCTCTTAGATACATCCTGACAGCCTTCACTGTGACAGAAACTCTGGATCAGGCTGGGCTTCCTCCAGCCCTGGAAGTTACCAGTTCTCAGTTCTACACCAATCACCCTTCCCCACGTCCTGATATCTGTTTATCCCTCCTCCCATGTCTCAGAGAAAGTATTGCTGTCTCTCTAATACCTTCCTCCCCTGATCCAGTTCTTCTTTTCTTTCTTCTGCTCTCTCCTCCCAAACAGGTCTTCCTCTGAACTATTGGATGAATGAGCAAGTCAGCATCACCTCTTTTGGGTGCTTTTGTGTGAACCAGCATCAAAATCTCCAAGTAAGAATCAAGCAGAATACATCACTGTAGTCTGTTTGGTTTTGTTTAATATACATAAAGGTATTTTCAGAGAACTTGTTTAAGGATGACTCTGTAGTAGCACAAATGAGACTCAGAGCCAAATATCAGGGGAAGGTTGAAATATCAGAGAGAGGAAGCATCACAGTCAATTCTCACCCAGGTCTTGCAACTTTCTCAGCCTCACTCTTGGTCACTTTTGTCAATTGCTTCTGCCAGTCACTTCTGTTCTCTAAGAGTTTTATAAGCCCTTATATATCCTATTCCATCTAGGTTAGGATTAAAGGCATGTAGCCTTGAACTCACAGAAGCAGAAGAAGTTCTGTCCCCATTCTCTGGCTTTCCCTGTGCTGAGGTTAAAGGTGTGTGTGACTGACTCAGTTGTTTATCTTTGTACTTAAGGTTTAAGAATTTCCTGAGCTGTCTGCCTAGGATTTGACTGGGTGATCTCTCCCCAATATTCAGGTTTTTAAATATGTAATATATATCCACTTCACTCTAGCTAAAACGCGTAGCAATAGAGAATAGGTAGCCTGACTTGACCATCTCCTGTAATCAGATTGGTGATTGCCATAATTGTTATCAGAGAGCTTTCATCCAATAGCTGATGGAACCAGATGCAGAGATGTACAGCCAAGCTCTAGGAATTTTGTTGAAGAGAGGGAAGGAGGATTATAGGAGCCAGAAAGGTCAAGGTCATCACAAGGAAACCCACAGAGATAACAAACCTGGGCTAACAGGAACTCACAGACACTTGACTGACAAGCTAAGGAACCTACATGGGACCAACTTAGACCCCATACATATATGTGACAGTTTTATAGCCTAGTCTACTTGTGGGACTCCTAGCAGTGGAATGGGGTCTATTTCTGATGCTTTGACAAGCTTTTGGGAATCTATTTCTCATATTGTATTGTGGTAGTATATTGTATATTTAATAAAACCAGTTTGGAATATCAGAGGACAGAGTCACTGATAGTCAAGATATGAAGGTCAGGGAGTGGTGATCCATGCTTTTAATCCCATCACTCAGGAGATAGAGATCCTTCTGGATCTCTGTGAGTTCAGATCTAATAGCCAAGCAGTGGTAGCTCACACCTTTAATCCGAAGTCTAGGATTTTGATAGAGTTGAACATGGTAGTAAAACAGCTGGGCATGGGAAGAAATATAGGACAGGAAAAGGCAGACATTCAGACATTCTGTTAAAGTCACCAGTCGTACTAAGGACCCATGAAGATAGATAGTACATACCCTGTTTGACCTGAGAAGTTGGCTGTGTGGTTTTTTTTTTTTTTTTTTACTCTCTCTGATATTCCAGGTTTCCCTTCCCATCAATATGTGGCTCCAGGTTTTCATTATATATCAACTAGAATTTATGCAGTATTTGGCACCAAATGTGGGGCACAAATCCATGGCCCTGAGATTAAGAGTCTCATGCTCTACTGACTGAGCTAGTGAGAATGTGACACTGGGTTTTCTTACCAAGTCTTAATATGAAGGGCAGAACTTAGTCCTATCTCAACTTGACATGCCTTGCTTTGTTGACATCCATGGGAGGCCTGCTTCTTTCTGAACAGAAATAAAAGAGAAGAGTATTCAGGACAGAGTAGATTGGGGGCTCAATGGAGGGGGGATATTAGGGGATGAAATTTGAGAAGGGGGGAAGGGAAACTGCAGTCAGATTTAAAATAAATAAATAGATGAAATTAATTGATTAATTAAAAAGAAACTTTTTTAGCTGTTATGAACCTCAAGCCCATAACACATTCACACAGGAAATGTCAGTTATCAGAAGTTCCTGGAAACAAGAGTGGCATAATGGAGGGACAGGTGACAGTGAGGACAGGGTATGTGTTTGTCTTGCTCTCTCAGTGGGGGATTGGTTTGTCCCCAAGATGAACTTCCTCCTTCCTAATACCAATTTTTGTCATAAACTTTCTTTGGCATCTCAAATACTTCCTTTGGCATCTTTCTGCAGCCCCTATCCAACCATTCAAACGAAAGTACAGTAGCAGCTCTTCAACCAAACCATCCATAAACCATGCTCCTTTAAATATGCTGTTTGCTTTCTGTACTCGCCAGATAATTATTCTCATCCTCATACAATGCTGAATGGGCAAGATGCAGACATGAAGCTGGGGAGATGGGAGGGGAAGTCATTCTTTGGGGCATGGACTTGTTCAAGATGATCAATACCTGTCATCACTTAGGTTAATAAGCCTGTGGGATATTTTGCAAAAATTTTCACTTCATTTTGGTGTTATTGTACTGTGATTTATGCTTGTATTCAGAAGGCAAATGAAGGGCAGAGGAGCACAGTTAATCTTTGTCCATTTAGCTTTTTTATTAAGTACCCATTATGGCGGGTGGAATATGGGGACAGAAGAAAAATAAGCAAAAATGGTTTACCAGTCAGTTAAAAGGACTCCAGAGAAACACAAAGTTGAGTGTCCTGTTGGGCTTCCCATTTGAGGCACACTGAGCAGGGAGGCCTCAGAGTGGGTGTGCTTTGAGCTAAAGGGTATCAGGGATGGGTTAAGAAAGCCATGGGATTGCTCCTCCTGGAGGTCATTTGTACACATGCTGGCATGAGTTGTCACAATGACTAGAGAAAGGGAAAAGAGAGAAATAACAATCTCTGTCGGTGGTTTGTTGATAGAATCTAGGTAGCTCAATGCCCTACTGTGTTCTATCTAGCCATAGACAATTGTTTAACTAAAGATGCCAGTGTAATGCCAAGGAGAAACAGGAGGGGTGAAGGTCTGGAAGCTGACATAGCCCAGCACACATGTTGTGAGTATGTTTCTTCACTCAAAACAGGCTGTTGTAAACCACACGTCTTCACATCTTTTCACACTACCCTAGAAAGTGAATTTTCGAGAGGCAACTGATTCTCATAAGATTGGAAAGATCAGCAAGAACAGGAGGATGGTGCCCGCCCTACACATATGCAAGAATAGCTTTGCCTGAAGGGTTATTTGTACCAATGAAAGAGCTTATTGACACTCAAGAGGCTTTTACTCTCTTTAGTAGAAACTCTAGAAGAACTCAGCTTATACTTTTCATAGGCAATTTTGACTGAAATTGATCAATTTATGGGCTGTACTTATAGAGAAATGTTAACATTTTTACAGATTCTCTTTCTCTATAAATGTGTTCATAATTTCTTTGAAAGTGGATTCATCTCCTATCATTGGTTTAGAGTTCTTACATACTCCATGAATTTTTTTCTGTCTCATTTTGTTGCAAGATTCCAAATATAGTAGGATTAAAAGATTAGGCTGTACCCTTAATAAATTCAACTTTTTTGAAACAATACACTTCCTATTTAAAATCCACTTAATATAATCCTCCTGGGTATTCAAGCTACTCAGTCATTCTCTCCTCTGCCACTGAGAATCTTACAAGCTTGTTAATGCTACTATTTTATCGCCTTTGAATAAAGACAGAGATGCATCCCATTTTGTTCTAATAAATTATATTGAAAAGCATCCTGAAAGTGGTATAAAAATGATAACATCCAACTGAGGTCTGGGTGCTATAGCAAATAAACTATGCTGCAACCACACTCTAGAAAGAGATTTCAGACGTGTTGAACACTGCAAGTCCCCTAAGCCCATCACCAGGGATGCCAAAGCAGGGGAACTACAAGTTTGAAGATATCCATAGCTGTATATTGAGATCCTTTTATTTCTCCACCAGTGATGAGGCTCCAATAAACCTTGGGCCCTCTTTCTTGACTGTATCAATATTTTTTTTTGCCAACACGGTCTTCTATGTTGTGAGTCAGGAGCAGGCACAATGAAGTTGGTAACTCCCTAGTACCAAAACTAATAACACATGCAAAGCTTGTTTCCTGGAACCTCATTTCTTTCTTCCCAGCCTGAAGAATATAACAGGCCATCTCCTGAAGCACTAAAGGTGGCACAAACCTGACTCTTTGCATATTTAACCTGAGCAGAGTTCATGATCAATTCCTGGGAAGGAATATTTAAGATCTACTGATCATTAGACCCAGGTAGAGATTGTTCTATAGGATTTTCTAAGGAGAAGAGATACCCATAAATGTATTAGTGAATGGTTTGGGGGTTGGTTAAGACCCAGAAATCTAAACCAAGCTCTACCTTTTCCTCTTCAGCTGATGATGGTCATGTGAACATGGTCAGAGGAGCAAAACCTGTTAATAATTTAAACCCCTCTGTGTGCAGGAATAAATAAATGTTTAATTTTGGTGAAACCAGAGCAACAACAACAACAACAAACATACCCTCAAAAAAAATCCTCATTCTTTTGAGGATGGCATTTCACTCATCCTGGGAAGAAATCCTCAAAGGCTTACACAGGAATGTGAATATGAGCATGGCACACAATAGCTCTTTCCACAGTCACTGTGCACTGTGTAACTTACTTCATGTTTTAAGATTCTGGGTGATCGATAGTAATACCACAAAGACTCTGCTGAGGCTTGACATTGTTGTTACCCTAAACATTGAGGGGGAAATGGTTTATTTGAGGTTACAAGCTCTGCAAGAACACCCCATAATTATCTCTACTTCTGAAGTCCCATGACAGTGAATACACTTTTGGAGTTCAATTCATTCTTTCCTCCAAATTGAATTTATGTGTCCTCTGGTTATTTTGTTAACTCCCTAATTCCTCAACTTCCTCCTTCTTCTTTTTCATGATATGTAGAGTAGGAGGAGATTACTATAGATGCCTATAAAATGTGGACAAAATATATGCATTCAAACCCAGACATTCATGCACCCTGCATTGATACTATTTCAAGACTCATGAAAGATGGCCATCATTGATCATTTAAAGCAGACCTACATGTTTTTTATTGTATTTTATTTAAAAGTTGGTTACCAAATGGCAAAATTGCAGTTATGAAGGAGCAATAAAATAATTTCATGGTTCGGGGCCATTGCAACATGCAAAATGGTATTAAAGGGTCACAGCATTCAAAAGGTTGATCTAGAGTGTGAATTCTTGGGAAAGACATTCCAGTTGCTCTAGGCATTATATGGCTGTGTAATGTTCCTATATCAGTGAGTTACATTTGATATTTCCCAATTTTTAGGAAAATTTCTTTAATTCTCTTTCAATCTTACTGGGATGAATTTAGATTTTAGAACAAAATTATGACCTTTTGAGGATAAATGCAACTCTATTAACAAAGCATGAAATACCATATGTAAAGACAAAATGCTAGATGGCTTGTATCCTTGATAAAAATCCAGCTTCTTCTTTGATTTCAGCATTTGTGTTGTATGACCTGTTAGCTACTCATAAAACTGGCTGGAACATAGGGGTAAATTAGTCAAGCAAAGGCTGGGAATAAGCTTCTGAGCGGAGATGTCTCTTAAGCAAAATGATGGTTCTAATCTTTCTAGCCACAATCAGGTCTTGACCTGACCATATAGCTAGAAAGTCCACAATCAGGAGCCTTTGGATAACAGAAACATTTACAGATATCCATTTGTACTAAAGAGGTTCTAGATTGGGACCTAGGTTTTATTAGGTGATACATGGATCATATGAGGAATTTTATCTAAAGCTAGCATCAATCAGGTAGCATCAGCCATAGACTATCTATTATGTGGCATGCAGAATAGTCCAAAAGCATTTTGCTCATGTCTACTTGGCCCTAAAGATGAAGAATCATAAGGGGAAGCTAGAGCTCAACAATATTGTTATAGGGAAACAACTCATAATAACCCTTCAAGTGAGAACACAATTGAATTGTGGATTGCCCCAGATAGAAAGTATAGATAAAGTAATACAGGCAATCTTATTGCTCAAGTATGGGAAGATCCTGCCTCAGTTTTCAGTTTTTAATACTTCATGTCTGTACTGCATGAACATCCCTAAGCAGTAAGCTACTTTTAAACTAATCTGCCTACAAATAATGGTTTCCCCCAGTAATTAATTTCTATCATTTTCTAAGAAGGTCTTGGCTATCAAACACTGCATCGGTCACTCTTGTCATGGACAAAAACATTTTCATGATCTATGTATGAACTGAATCACAGAAATAGTACATGACCCACTCAAAATAAATTAATCCCAGGCTGAGAACATATCAAGACCCCTAGTGCCACCTGTCTTATAATTTTGCTTTCCTTTCTACTTCTGAAGTGACATTTCAGTTCACCATATTTGATGATCAATATAACACTCCATCTGACTACGTTATTTCCTTCTTTTATCTGTTCATTTTAAGTTAACTTTAGATGTAGCTTGCTCCTGGTTACATTCTCCCTTTTTTTAAAAAAAAAAACTTGAATGAAATAATCATAATATTGGTATTTCTAATAAAAGAATCAGCAAGCCAACCTAATTGCAGAAGGTCAATTAAACATTGCCAACTGCAGCAGAGTGCCATCTTCTATTCAGTATAGAGCAATTGCGTGGTTAATTTGACATGTAACCAGGATCCAACAATTCAATGCACAATCCCATTTCTTCGACTTTCAACTTGTTACTTTAAACTAATTTTTACAAGTATTCATTTGTAAGTTTAATTTTTCCCCTAGGTTGCTTTGGAAACCACACAGTTGACTGTGATTCAAATATTCATGTAATGTAGTTTGATTCTATCTTGTCATTATTCTACAAAACCTGTCTTTTTGCTAATTCTTGACTTAGTATCCAACAGGGAAGACACTGAATGAATGTCCTTCTGAAGAAAATAGCCAAGTAAACCTCTTTTCAGTGAATGAAGACAATTTTCATTTCCTTGAAATGGTTTGGAAATAATAGTTTTAGAAACAACACCAATTTCAAGGCTTCTGAAAAGCACACTTGGTAAATAAAGAGTCCAGATATCTGCATTGTAATAAGTATACACTAGTGAATTTTTAAAATGTGGTTTGCAGAATATATTTGGAAATATTTATCTTTTATGAACTGATGACATATTAAATACACGCCAAATCTTCTCTATTTTCTTCCTTGCACATTTATGATTTTTATGCTAAGATGGATAGGTAGTCTTAGACAATGATTCCACGGACTGAAAGATTCTTCAATCTATCTTCTCAGTTAGTGAAAAATCACCTCTGAAACTACATCTTAAGTTTAATTTTTTTCAGGCAGAAGCCCAGAACCTCCTGCACATTCATTTTGAGATCTAATCATTCTTAACCATGTGTGTCTCTTAATGTAAGGCTTGTATTTATAGCTTCTCTGTGTTTCTCCAGAAGAGGTGGACCATTCCGTCTGCCACCAGGGAATTGATTTCTGTGTACAGAATAGTTGGGCACATTGGGAGATTAAGGAACACTGTATAGGCTGTTGGATAAAAGTTGGAGTTAACAGGCAATGAGAAAGACTATAGGAAATGGAGATTTTCACAATCAATACTAAACAAAATTCTCAGAATATCACAAAGCTTCATTATTCAACAAAATCTGTCTTCACAAGAAAAAAAGAAATGAGACAACATGGTTTCAGTGGAAGGCTCCTCTGCCTTTTGAACATGTAACTGTGATGCATTAATATAGGTATATATATGCATATATATTCATAGCATAACAATCATTGAGACAAACTGAATAGTGGTACCTCCAAAGTGTACTTTAGGCTGCTGTATCTGCCTTCTAGGTCAGACCCTGGTCAACCATCACAAACAGGTGGACCCCTGACCCATCTTCTGAACAGAGACACTCCTGGCTCAGTGCATTTAAAACTCAAGTTCTTTTTTTACCCAAGTAACCTGTGTAACCAGAGCAATGACAGCCCTGATGTTGGAGCCCCCAAGGCTCCATTCTGGGATCACTCAGCATAAAGTGTTGGTCCATGGTGGTCTTGGGCCTCTAAACAATGATCTCATGGCCTCTAAGAAATGATTTTTTGCTACAATAACTTGTATCCACAAATACTACAATGATCCAAAGGCTTTCTAGATCACTCTTCTGTACACTGACCTCAGAATTCCTAGAGGCTGTTGTCATAGAACTTTCTTACATCCAAAGTAAGAGTTTAACATAAAGAATATTCCAAGATCTTAGGTGCTAATATGCCAAGAAAAGTAGGCCCACTTACCTGTAAACTAGTCTAATGCCATTTTTAATGCTCATCATCCCAAATCATAGAGCTGGGGCTTCTCAGAGAATGTTAAACAAATGGTTCTCAAACTGGGTCTTACCCAGCCTCAGCCCCACCTGGTAGATGACTAGGGACTTGATAAGTATTTAGGGTTTTTAAAGAACACACATTCCTACAACAACAAATTGGCTTAAAAACTTCTGAAGAAAAAAATTTGTTCATATTAACATCTGGATATTTTGGAGCAGGACACAACATTTTACTTCATTTTGCAACATAAAAATAAGATTCCAAAGACAATCCCTTCTTGCACTGGCTGCTTAGGCCTCTGTCTAGTAATTACCTCAGGAAGCATGTTCATTCTCTCCTGTCACTCGGGGTCTCCATCTGGAATTGCGAATTGCTGCTTATTTCTTTATTTTGCAGGGGAGAGAAACTGACGCTACAATATGGTCAAGGTCAACAATGGGCTATTGTCAGAATTGAACAAACTTGGTCAAAGTCAGTCTTCATATATATAAAAAGCTGACAGACAGTGCTGTAATCCCAATGAGCATGTAAAACATATATATTATTGGTTATTGATAGGTTGTGTTCTTTCACAGACAAGAGAAGAAGCTGAATATGATAGAATATTGACATGAACATGATAGCTGTCTAAATTGTGGTATGTATGTGTGCATATGTTCACGCACATAATTGTATATTTATAAACATCAAGAGTCTGTATTTTTTAGTTTTGCAGTAAATACACATCAGAGGTAGAGAAATATAACACAAAATAGTGACTGTTCCGAGCACTAAATCTGCATTTTCCTATTTTTGAATTTGGTGTAATAAAATAATGCTCATTAAAATACAAGTGTGGCCCACCTAACCTCAGCCTTTTCCTTAAAAAAAAAAAAAAAAGAAATCATGCCTTCTTAAGTGTTTCCATCATTCAAGTGAAAATCTAAAAAGGGCTAAACATCTTTCCACTGGCAGCTGCCTGCAGTAATGGATTATGCCTTTGAACTTGCCAGTAAACTTCAGGGTCCTCATATAAATATCAAACTTGTCAAACTTGCTTTCTAAGGAAGACGGGTAATGAAAGGCTTATCTGTTTGGGGAGTAAGTTAATGCCTCAAATGCACCTCAAAGTCCCATCCTGAGAAAGTTCAGTTCTAGAGAAGTTCCTGTCAGCTATCGGGGTCATCTCTGGCTAGGCCTAGAGGCTGCGTTCCCTGAAGTTTGGGCCCATGTTCTCCCCACCTTCCACAGAGCCTCAAGCACTCTGATGAACTCTGTGCCTTTCTTTGCTCTCTCCTTCCTTTTGAGTCAGGGCACTGAGGATCAAAAGAGTCCAAATGCATGAGGTACAGTGGAAAGAAATCAGTGAGGGTGTGCCAGGATCACCCCAGGGACCTAAGGGGTAGCCAGCGCTCTGAGAGGAATAGTTAAATACTGCCCACCTGGCTCAATTCAGGGCTCAGGCTGCCCTCCCAAAGGGCCAAGGGTAATTTTTCTGTGTCTGTAAGTGGACAACTAACAGATTTTTTTCTTTTCTAAGAAATATGTATCTATATCCCAGAACTATGTATTTGTAATCTGATAACAATCCCCACCACCATTTTTCAGCATCAGATTGTGGGAAGCATAACAAGTATGTTGCAAACATTTGAAGCAAAGCATTATTCAGAATATGAAGAATGGCTTTTGTGTGGGCAGTCATCCGTGTTCGCTCCTCGCGAGCGGCCACATCGTGTTTTTATAACACAAAGCTTGCTTCACTTTCAGATGTCCTGTTAACTTCTTAACAACCCCCACACGGTACTGACCGCTTGGGCCACATAAAGAGCCTTCCATGGGAAGATCAGGGGCCTTTGTTTGCCTTGTAGGTAGCTGAGGAATGAGCTCCTAATGAGAAACTTCTGGACTTCTTCAAACATGAAACTCTGTGATCTCAAGTTTCTGCGGCATGCCCCAGAGAAAGGGCTGTGGGTTTTAACATACGCAGTGGTACCAGCTAAGGGGAAATACAGGAGCAGTTGTGGACCCCCAGAGCTGCTCCTTGAACAAATGTTTCTACCTGGGCCTTAACAGAGACATCAGACCTCTTGTGCTTTTTGCCTGCCCCCCACTCCCCCGCCTTAACCAATCCCAGCTCCATGGCCAGCTGTGTTGTAGTTAAATTACAAAATCCTCATTTGGCAGCTTTGTTCCGTGGTGCGGTGATGGTTATAAAGCCCGCAGTGCCCGTTGAAAGTAGCAGGCGCTTTAAAGAGACATAAAACGATGGAAACACATTCCCTATGCACGGCCCAGTATTAACCACATTCACATGAGTTGTATGTTTGTTCCAATAAACTAATAGTGCCAGATGTAAAATAAGCCTGTAAAGTTTCTCTCCATGTTATCATCTACTGTTGCTGTGTTCAAACACCAGTGAACAAATGTGACATCTTTCTTTAAACAAAGAGTTAAGAACAGTGCATACCACTCATGGCACATGTACATTCATAGTATACCATGTATGTCGATGCACATATACCACATAATGTATTACTACATAGAGAATGTCCAAGTACATAAATACATGTACGTGTGTTTATACTGAATAGTTACAATGACTTTGTTTACTGGGGAAACCGACTGAGATTTTTGTTAACATTTTGACTTATGTCAGATACTAAAGAAATTTGAAAGGCCCATGTTTCCCAAACTTGTTGCTTAACACTGCTCTAGAAAGAAAACTGATGTATTGTGGGAAAGTTCTCTGATGTTTGTTCAGCCAGTGTACTCTCTCCATTCTTTAGACAGAAGCATCTGAATTTTTACCATGTAATAATCAAGGTACTTGAACTCAAGAATGAGTACAGAAGCCAGGCCTGGATAAGTCGGTCTCTCTGGTTGTTTTTCCTGGTATGCTACATAAGCCAAACCAATACCATGGGCTGGTAATATAATCTTATTTGTTTTTTCTCACAGTACTAGGGATTGAACCTAGTGTCTCACATATTTTAGGCCTGCAGTCAACTGTTGATCTATAGCCCCAGTTCTGGTGCAGAATCCCATTAAAAGTGCTGGAAAGTCAGGGGTATGATGATCTGTGAGCCTGATACTCTCTTTATTCATCAGATTCTAAGTATCTAAGTTTTGGGGACACAAGTAAGTTAACTCATTTGCCTAAAACCACCCAATGACGAAGCTGTAACTCTAAAACTTGGTTTTTAATATAGGTAGACCTAGGGTTTAAATGTATCTTTAAATGTAAATATCTTTAGATGGAGAAATAATTTATTCAAGCTATAAATAATTTAAATCTCAATTAAGTGAAAGAGCTACATGTTCTCTCAGTTCAGAAACGAACTTCAAAGAAATAGGCACACGGAAGGAGGCCAGATGTGAGTCTGCTTAGAAACATTGAGGAGAAGCCATAGCAAAGAGCTGGCATTCACTGAAGACACATTAAGAGCTGACTCCATTCTCTGCCAGGTCCCATGAGACAGATCCTACAAGTATCATCATTGTACAAACAAGGTAGAGATCCAACATCACACAGCATGCAGATGTAGGCAGCCCTCTACATCCGATCCTCTTCCACTGTGCATAGATGGGAGACAACACATTGCCTGTGCTGACAGATTCGTTAATTGCTTTGTCAGTGAACTCCTCTAGAATCCCACAGCTTCAGGAAGCTAGCTTGAGATGGCAAATAATCAGACAAGTGAGTTCACTTTGAGACCCTAAGGAGAACTCACTGCTGTGCAGAAATACAGCCTAAACTGACTTCCCACTTTGGTATCTAGAGACAGGTGGACAAGCTGACGGAGATCCAGACTACCAAAGCTCCTACTATTAAAAAAAATCCATCTCCAAGCCTCTGACATTCAGAGATGCTAATAATTTAGAGAGAAAAGACAAAATATCGCAAAGATCATGTTGGTTCTAACTACTAAAGACCTTATTTGTTGTTTGACAATTACAGCCTCGGTGCTGAACCAGGTGTAGAACCTGGAGTATTCGAAAGGGCTCTCTGTAGTTATTTTTCATGACTCTTGAGAATTTGGATAAGTTCTGAAAAGGATCACAGCTGGAGTATAGAAAGGTGTATTTGGAGGTGACACACCTGAACTGGGATCCTCAAGTCTTCAGAGAGCTCACTGATAAGGAAAAAGGATGAAAGGCCACCTCCAATACCCCTTTAAGCCTTAGGCACTTGAGCAGCCCCATTCTCAGCCCATTTTAAATGGCCCGTGTGGCTTTTAGACAGTTCTAAAAAGAGCTTTGTCTAAAAGGAGTCTTTAGATGGTCCTGTATGACCCTACCCTAATTTCTCAGTGACACTGGGCTGGCTTTTCTTTTGTGGCGAAGGTCACACAAGAATATTTTAAAAGAAGATGAAAGGGAGGCTGAAGACATGAAGAGAATGTAAGTCTTTCAAAGCTCTACCATAAAGCTACCTCTGTGTGCTAAGAATAATTTTGAATTATAGATGCCTGCTACTTTCAGGGCTTTTATGTATAAATAGTAACTCTAGAGGAACTTGTATATGGTCATTTTTGCTCCTAACACTGCCCTTCTTATCAGACCTCAGATCTCGAGCCAGGGCTTTCTTGGACCTAACAGAATAAAAAGGGAGAGTGATCCAATCCATTTAAAAACATATAATTTAATGAATTTTATTACTCATAGGAATGTATATGCAAGACATGAAGAAACATTGTCTAAAACTTCTGAAAACATCCCATTTAGTTATTCCATAATTGGGTAAAGCTGTCTTCCCTCCCCCCAAATTTACTATTTTATAAATGGGCATAGATTTTTTTTTACAGCTGTCTTCTAATATTCTGGTATCATAGCCTAGAATCTTAATTTTTGTATGTGTGTGTTAAATGGGTTCTCAAATCAGAAGGCACACTTATTAAACACTATAGTTTATTTCTCTTTTTCATTCAAGTGACAGAAAAAAGAAAATGAGTGAAAATGAGTGAAGTGGTTTTTCTGGATCCAAATAAAAGAACTTCTTTGTTAAACAGGACACTTACCTACATCAGCCTGGATACATCTGAAATATAATCTGTTGCTAGAAATAAGATATCTTCAGCTACTTCTGGGGAAACGATTTACTATTTGAAGTGTGTGTCAGGTGTTTCTTGGCATGTCACATTTTGACCACAGTTTTATCCTTGTTTTTTTCCCAGGGGAAGAGCAGAGATTCTCAGGGCTGTAAATGGAAAATATCTTGCCATCAAATCTTAGTGTCTGGTAGATCCATATTAATATAAGCAAGCACTTGCCCATCAAAGCTATGCTGCAGATGAGTCTTAGTGATAAAGGGAAATTTCCCAGCCATCTTCTACTTTATCTGTATGAATTTTGTATCATCCATATTTTGGTTCTCCTTCATTTGAGAGGGTAATGGAAAACAGGCTGTAATTGTATCCACTGTGGTGCATGTTGAGGTTGAGGTCATTAGCTGGCTATTATTTCTTGGCATTATAAATTTTTCTGCTCCTCTGATGAGTGTCCTTAGATTCCACATATGCCTGGACTTTTTAAAATTTGAATTTAAGAATTTCTCTAATACCCTTAGAAAATAAAGATTAATAAACTGTGCCCTACATTAGATAAATCAAGCATGGATAATTATATTCATTTTAATAATTTGCCTTTATAATAGTCCTCCATAAAAATAAATCAAAAGTACTTAGATTTGATTACTAATCGCCATCTCTTATACACAGTATACAATAAAATGTAATTTACTTAAAAATCAATACTTTAATGGGAACTAATTCTGGAATACCAAAGCATGTAATATAACAAGTGAGCAATATTCTTGGGATTTCCTGCAACCTGTATTTTGCCCGAGACATTTTCTCTGTGGTGGTTCCAGGCCTTGAGCTTCCTTTAGTTATAAAATGAGCTAGTAGTTTAATAATCATTTCCTGGGAAAAATAAGAAACTTCATATTAGATACCTGCTTTTTAATGTTTCAGTCATAACAGCAAATAGATAACTCAAATTATACATTCTACTTTTTTGTCTTACAAAATGAATCTAATTATATCTCATATACATTATACAAATATCTGTTGAATAATTTTGGCCTTGATATATACATTTACCATTTTTCATATGAATTCATTCCCTCCATCTTCACATACAAAGCATTCTTAAGATGAACAGCATAACTTCAGTATATAGGAAACATACTAAGTTCTTCAGTCTGCATTTGCATTTAGTAAACAATATGATAGTCTTTGTTTGGGAATATTCTACGTAGATTCCTTATTCTTAGAAGTCACACAGGAACTTCTTAAATTTAGCCAGAAGATATTGACAGATGCTCAGATCTTTCAACTTTTGAAGTTCGAGAATGGATTATATATTATATATTATCTTAGCTTCCTGCAGCTTTGAATATTCTATAGCGTTTGCTAAGTGTGGTGGCAATTTCTACTGCCTTTAATTAGGTGTACATTGCTGTATACACAAAGATCTTTCATTTTGATTGTATTTTCTATCATTGTTTTATTGGAAATAGTGAATTTTAATCTGTAGCGAAAACTCAAGTGCAAAAGGAGCCACTGTTGCCAAAATCTAATTAAAGTAACAAGAGAAAGAAAGTCAACCTCTACACACAGCTGATGCCACATATGTGTCTTCAAAGATCACTGTTTCATGCCACCGAGAGGAACATGAGACCCACTATCCCAGTACTTTATTAAATAATTAAATAAAATGTATACCTTGTACTTGGGTGTTTTCATACTCAAACTCATTTAGCCCTGCCCCCCCATATTATTATTAAAACCTCTATGACTTTGTCAAGGCTTCTGTATCCTCTGGCAGAGTAATTTCTCCTGTAACCTTTAGTGTACTTTATTGCATGGTTCTTTATGCATTTGTCTTATTTATTCTACTAAATTGCAATTATTGAAACATGTGTGGAGGCCTCCATGCTTCTTTGTACACATTTAGCCTGGTTTCTGGTGTCGGCTCATTGCATATCCTTGCATTGTTCCAAGAATCTCATCAAAATTCACTCAATGCACAGTATAGGTATGATTATGGCTCTGCCTTCTTAAATAGCCATATTGCAATGTTATCAAACATAGAATTTAACAGAGCTTTAACTCATGAGATATTTTTTTCTGGGAAATAACATGGATAATGTTTTGTGATACCTCTGAGTTGTACCTTCAACGAGTATATCCAGGACAGCACTCAGGATGTAGCCCCGTGCAGACATAAGTGATTACTCAGGTCATGGCCTCTGTTTTATGAAAAGGAAAATAGATACCTTGAAAGTTGTTAAAGGTCACATGCAAGTTTATGTCAGAGTGGCCCAAATAATGAGCCCTGTTCTTTGCAGCCCTCCTCAGGAGACACTGCGGTGTTCAGATCTTCTCCATCCTCCGGCTGCTTCCATCAGGCCGCTGTTCCTCTTACAGCCTCTGGGACCTGGCTCAGATCTCCAGGTGGTGAGCCTCTGCATCAGTTTCTCTTTGCTCAGGCTAAGGAATTAAAGCATGTTTATAATTCCTTGTTTAAAAATGCCGAGATTGAGGTTGTAGGCCTAGCTGTTTGTAGAGTGATTACCTTACAAACACTGGAACTTGAGTGCCATCAATGGGACCCACATAAAAACCCAGGCATGATTCCTTACACGTGCAAGTTAGTGCTGGGGCGAAGGAGACAGAAAGGTCCCTGTGGCATGATGACATGGTGAGTTCCAGGCCACTGAGAAAAAAAAATAGGAGACGGTGTGGGTCACTGGTTTTCACATGCACAGGCATACACAAACACTTACGTGCATGCAACACCCAAAGCAGAAATTGAATTTGCATGGAATTCCAACCCTGTAATTTGACTGCATGCAAGACCCTGTTAGGTGGTGATTGGCAGTCCTCTTCATGTGCTCACGGCTCCATGAGATTTAGAAGGGAGACTTTGAGTTCCTTCTTAGAATGGTTTCCTGGTTTTTGTCCCCCTCCCCTCCCCCTTTTATCTTCTTACCTTCCGTTCTCCATTCTTTCTATTTATTTAACAGTGACTGCCTGCCCACTGTCCATACAAAGAAGGCATTTTTTTTTTTCATTTCCACTCCTTCCAGAATCTAGATCCATGGAGATCATACTGGGGAGTCCATAGAGTATGTGCTGTGGACCCAAAGTCCTCAGGTTCCAATCTAGGCTGAGTTTTGAATTAGCTATGCAAATGGTTCCTCCTTCCTGGCATTGTGAAGAATAAACAAATATATAAAAGGCTTTCACAGAGTCTTTTAAGAGTTAGCTATTCTAATTGGCCCATTACTTCAAATTCACCTATAAATGCTGACAACTTCTAGGGTTTGGGAGGAGCATAGACTTGAGCTTGTGTCCCACCAACAACTCCCAAATACCTAGCAGCTGCTTCCCAAATAATTGACTCAGTGGCTTGATATTATAGTAAACGCTAAGTCAGTAGCTAAAGCATATTACTAATTAACTCTTACACTTAAATTAATCCATAATTCTTACTTATGTTTGGCTTGGTACCTTTTCTCAGTCCAGCATTCTCATCTTGCTTCCTCTGTATCTGGCTAGTGACTGGTCTCTGCCTTTCCTCTTAGAATTCTCCTAGTCTGGTTGCCCTGCTGGCTTTCCTGCCTGGTAACTGGCCAATCAGTGTTTTATTAAACCAATACGAGCAACAAATCTTTACTGTGTACAGGAGCAATATCCCACAACAGACTTGAATCAAACAGATCACCGAATAAAAGTATAACTCCAAGAGTATAGCAAAACATCACTTGCATTGACTTTACCTATAAGCTAACAAAAGGCATTCTCTGTAAGTAGAAATTAAAGTGAATCTTAGAAATCTACTGTTAAATTAGCAGTTATCTGAGTGTGTGAACCGTGAAATTCTATAGCTACGGTACTTCCCATCAAATCACAATAGAATATAACAAGATTTTTTAGTCATGAGGAAGCAGACAGTTCATATACATAGGGTAAGAATTCTTCAGGGTAGTATGAATCTCATTGAACTCAACACTAGGGAAAGACTGCAAGGGCTCCATAAGGCAGGTAACCTCTTTGCTTAATTCAAAAAAATGAGAAACAAATTGACCATCCAGAAATACCTGTAATTAGCAAAGGTACTTATGGTACTTTGAAGGAAGCATGGTGAGAAACTAGTCTGAATAGGTATGATGACACAAGATTACCTGGTAGTGGTACAGATATATCCAAGACATCATGGAAGAGCCATTGGGGTCTTAAGCAAGGGTCTTACAGAAGTTATACATTTTCATATGCTTTCTCTTACCAATGAGCAGATTCCCTATTTGTCTTACGTTCTTTTCTTATACCCTCACTCTGCATGCACCTGTGCATGTATGTGCACATGTGTACACATACGTGCACATACATGCACACGCATGTGAGCATATTCACACACACATTGGTAGAAGATTCACACCTTCATAAAATTAAAAAGAGGAAAATATATTATAATTAGTAAGTGCAGATATTTCTGAGAGTTTCTTTATTTTTTAACGAAAAAATAGCTAGATTTTTGCTAAACTTTTTGTTGTGTAAATTCTCACTCTAGCTTAAGCAATGATTTGTGTGGAGAGGCAAGCCTCCTTAAACTTTTTGAACCTCCAAAGGAACCATGCCCAAGAGGAACTATATGAAACTGAAGTCCTCAATAAAAGAATGCATCCCAGCGGTATTCCCAATTTAACTTCTTCATGTGACTGGTTTTACCATCTCTATCTTTCTCCCATCCCACCACACACATGTGTATGTTTTAGATGATTCATCTGCAAACCATTTGGTCACCAGGAGACTCAAACACATTGAGTCAAGTGATTGCCAAGAAACGTGATTCAACCCCTCATCCTCTATCAGAAGACCTTGTGATCATTCTGGAATGGTGAAGAGAAACAGACAAGTTTAGGACCCCAAATGAGGCAGTTTCCAGATCTCTCAGCCATTTCTCACTCTAGTTTGAAATATGATGATAAAGAGATGCAAATGGGTTTCTTTAAAAATGGATAGAATGGCTTCTGGCAAATGTATAAGGCGGTAGGAGTGGACATTTCAGACTGCTCAGTTTATATGTCATGCTATTTTCAAAAGGATAAAAAATAGCCTTTAAAAAGAAATGGGTGATTCAAATACGGTTGGTAGATATATAAGTTTTATTACCAAACTTAGGTGTCTGATTGTGTGTAAATCTATCGGCTGGGAAAGGAGGGGCTGTGAGGGAGCCCCTTACTCTTTGGCTGTGCTCCCCATCTTGTCTGTTCTCCACATCCTGGCTGAGGGCAACAGAAACTTTTAGGGTTTCAGGATAAAGGCGCACACATTTAAGCTATGAAGAATAGTACTGATTCTGCCCTAAATCTTTTTAATTTTAAGGTGTTCATTACAAAAATTCCCTTCATCTTCTACTTGTCCTTGTCTTTCCCTACCTGTGGTGGTTTCCAAAACTTCCAGTTTAACCACATTCTTGTCCCCTTAATTTGTCCATTAATTTGACATTACTCAACATTAGATCTCTAGTTCTTATGAGCTGTCTAACCTACTCTGTGCTTCTCTGTAAACATTCTCAATAGTTTTATGGAACCAAAAAAAAAATGCCTCAGGAGTTGTTATCTTGTCTTTTTCTCACTCTTTTACCCCCACACACCCTGTTCCATGAAACACCAGCATAAGCTGTGCAGCAACAGATAAACTTATAACTTTGTTTGCTGCACCAAGCAGGAAGGCATGGAACCTGCCTGTTGATTCTTGACACCCTTATCCTCTCACAGATGACTCTGTGAAAATATAAGCCCCCTTAGAAAAGTGCTCATCTGCTTCAGTCATTCCCCTTTGCAAAGGAGGACTCTCATAGCTGAAGAAATAAGCGGATTCCTAGAACATCTTGGGAGCAGTGTCAACACATGTAAGACTCTGTGGACACTTTCTACCCATCTTGGATTGTGCAAAGTGGAACATGTTGGAGGTAAAAGCTTTATGTTCTAATTATTTTTAGTCCTTTCCCCAGTTCAAATCAAGTTGGAAGTTTGACATTGGATAAATATTTATTAATTAGCTGTCTCTATTTCGCAAGCCAGTGCAGAGATGAGTGAACTGTTAATGGTGGAGAGTTAGGGTTTAAGTAAACAGCCGGGCGATAGAGCAATGGAATGAAGAGATTAAATCTTAAGGGGAGGAGATGGGTTGAGTGTAAATATTGCCTACTATCATGATATGTTAAATTCCAAACAGATTCTAAGACATACTACATTTCTCATTCTGAACTATTTCTTTATAATATGACCTAATTATACTATGTTAAATCATAAGAATGCCAGTAATATTAGAATACTCTGTGCAAAAAATTAATATAGCACACTTTCAAGTTCAATACACATGCCTTTTGGATTACCTATGATTCCAAAATTATTCACACATTGTTTCTTCTCATTAACACTAATGATCAAGAACTAATGGTGAAATTAGCTAAAGGGAGAGCATCACAGGTACTAATAAATTCTTTCCATCTTTGGTAACAAAGACCACACTTGAACATTAACTCATTGAAAGGTTCTAATCATAGACAGCCACCATCACATCCAAAAAGGATGCAGATACTCAGGCTTTGTGCATCTAAATTCAAGTACTTTTAAATAAAGTAGTCAAAAATAAAAAACAATTATCAGTTATTGATGCAGTGATGAAAATTATCTTTGCATCCAACACTTGTTTGTCTCTATCCTCCTCTGCTGTCTTAACTGCAACTGTCTTGCAATTGCTGTGACTCTATTTGGAAGTCAATTCAAATTGGTACTACTGGGGCCATGTGTTTCAGATTTCCAAAGGGGGTTCTGATTTCCAGAGCAATCCTGATTGCCAATATCCTGCCCCATTATTAAACCATGTGTTCCATGAGTTTTCAAATTTTTCAGTTAAAAAAATCATGAAGAGCCTGGTTATGTTTTGGTACTACGTCACCATTCCCATGCGCTCATTTTGGATATACACCCAAGCTTGTTTGTGCCGAGATTTGTTCTTCCCCAAGGACCATGAGGTGACAACCTGAGCATTTCAATCAGTTGTGCAGAAAATATGAGTCATTTCTTGCAAATGACAGTGACCTCCAAGACTCTGAATTCCACAGGGTGAGAGCAGCAGACACAGACTCACTTTGTGCCCAGTATTTGTTCCAAGCTAAAGTGTCAGGATTTGGTCTTTCACTGACCCAAATCTTTGGGATGGTGCTAGAATCTATTTAAGTCCCTGGAGGGGAGGCTTATTAATGCTCCCTCCTTCCCTGTGTTCTCATGTTTAAATTGCACCAAAAGAAAAAAAAAAAGGTGCAGATTCCCAGCCCTATGGTTTGATGAATGTAGTACAGATGGAAAGCATAAGAGAGGTCAGGGTCCATTGCCTTTGGCCTAAGGTTATCTTATTTTCTTGAAAGTGTAAAAGATGACTTATAAAGCATAAAACCAATGTTCATAGGAGAATCCACATTAAAAGCACAAACCTCCACTAGCAACCAACAGAACTCAACAGTGTAGAGTCTCATTCAGTAGGTCAGGTTTCGGCCTCCCACAGGTTCTAGGCAATATCAGAAGATACATGTGTGTGTGTGTGTGTGTGTGTGTGTGTGTGTGTGTGTGTGTGTGTGTGTATGTGTTGCTGTGTTGATTCCATTTGGAATCTAATGAATATAAGTGGATTGTAGGCAAATGAATTGAAGTATAGTGTACATGTGTAGAGAAGTGTGCTTGTGTGTATTTGTGTATGAGTCCTGCATTGACATCATATGTCACCCTCAATTACTGCTCACTTTATTCACCGAGGCAGGGTCTTTCCATTGAATCCAGAGTTTGCTGGTGTGGATTGTGTAGCAAGCTAGTTTGCTTTGGAGAATTCTCCTGTCTCTGCTTTCCCAGAGCTGGAATTGCAGACAGAGTGTCATGCCTATTTGGCATTTACATGAGTGAGTTCCAGTCCTCATACATATGGCCCAAGTTCTGTACCTGCTGAGCCATCTTTCTAGCACAAAATGTGCCTTTTTATTTGTATATATATATTTGTATGTGTCTGTGGGGATTAATGTACATGAGGCCTGGGGACAATCTTGTGTTACCTTTTGAAACTCCATCCACCTCCGTGGTCATTTATTGGCTCTGAGCTTGCTGAGTAAACTGGGCTGGCTGGCCAGTAAGCCCCAGGCATCCCTGTGTCTTTGCCTCCCCAGCATAGGGATTGCAATGGTGTGCCACCACATCTGGAAGTTTTATATATGTCCTAGAAACCTAATTCAGGTACCTTCCATACCCATAATACATAGCTTTGAATTGTTAGTATTCATTTATTTTATATCTGTACCTGATAAGAGAATGAGAGGTCAACAAAATTAGTGTTCAAAATGTTGATTGCTTTGGAGTTTTTTATACTTTACTTGGGCTTTTTTTTCTATATCTGGTAAATAGTGGTATTGGTGGGGGTCCTGGAATTGATTGTTACCTCCTCAGTGAGTTAGGAATTCTGGAAGGTGCTCTACTGCTATGGAATCATCAAGTACCCTTTAAAATTCGTCCACAAGTGGTTTTGTGATCAAAATGCTTTAGAACCCCATAAACAAGATTTATCTTGGGATTTGGCTATGCAGCTGGTTCCACAGCTGGGAAACTGGACCATAGAACAGTCAATCAATTTATTTGGCCTGTTCTATGATTGCCAGTAATTGCTCCAGCTGTCCTGATGTGCAGTGATCAATATTCATGGTAAAGATGGCAAAGAAGGACATGGATGCCCCCTTTGTCTTTTTATCTCACACATGTGGACCTGGCCTCTATATATGGAATGATTCATTCACCAGGCAGCACCTGCTTCTAGTTCTCCCAGATCAGAATTCCACAGCATCAAATAACTGCTAAATCTAGGGAAAATACAGCCCCCCCCCCAGCAACTGGTTGTCTTCATTAACATAAAAATGAGTTTGGAGATAGATGGGTGGGTGGATGGATGGATGGATGCAGAAGATGATAAATTGCTGATGGTCCAACATGCAGTAGGACATACACAAATCCATGTCCTGGAAGAACCAGTTGAGTCCTTGAACTTATGAGGAAAAGGAAAGTTGGCATCCTAAGGATGATTAGAAAAAAAAAATGTATCTGCAACACTGCATAATGAGGAGATGGCTTTTACCCTTAGGCTTCAGTCAGCTGAGCCTCAGGTGGTTCATTGCTTCTCTCTAAATTCCTTTAGCTCAGTGGCTCTCAGCCTTCCTAATTCGGTGACACTTTAATACAGTTCTTCGTGTTGTGCTGACCTCCAACTATAAAATTATTTTCATTGCTACTTTATAACTGCAATTTTTGCTGCTGTTATGAATCATAATGGAAAATTTTTTTAAGACAGAGGTTTGCCAAAAAGGGTTTTGGTCCACAGTTTGAGAACATGATTTTGTACAGCCTCTTTTTCAAGGTGACTTCTACATTGTGTGTGAAATGAGACCCTCTAATATAGGAAGGCTTGTTGAAACAATTGCCAGAGCAGCCAGAGGCTTAATATTTAGGGTGGAGAGCTGCTAAAAAAAAAAAAAGAAAAAAAGAAAAAAAAAAAAAGAAAAACAAAAAAGAAAAAAGGTTCTTCACTGACCCCTTAGCAATTGACCTTGAAATCTGTCATCTACCCTTGAGAGAACCAGTGTGTGTCTCCTAACTAAGCACCTCTTCTCATGAGTCTTGGGTCTACCAAATGGAAGGTTAAATGTCTAAAGACAAGATTTACAAACTAAGGAAATGGAAGAATGACTGAGTGATTGAAGTATAACAAAGGTCATATCTCTCTACATAGAAAAATACAATGTCAATTGCTTAAATAGTAAAATAAAGACTTTAGGCAATTCTTATCATTATAGTCTAGAGGGCTAAAAATAAAATGTTTGGTTAAGTTATCAATGCCAAGCTGAGTTCTTTTCTCTAATTTGCCTTTTCTTTCAACATTATGTTGTTAATATGCTTTAAGTTAGCTGAACCTGGTCTCACCGACATAAAGTAGGATTTTTAACCTGGAATTTTGCCTGAACTCAGCATGAATTCCCACACTCTCACTGTCACATTCTAGACTTCAGTTATGTTGTGGGCGACAGAAGTTAATCTCAGTCATCTTTAAGTGGAGGGAGATCTTTAATGAGAAATTACATACTAGGTAGCAGAGTGATTAATTTCATGTCAAGAGCTCTTGAAAAATGGACTTTTGCCTTTGCTTCTCTCTTCTTATAATATTAATCTGTTCCTTCCATAAATATCTGTCTACTACATAGTCATACCATATTGCCATCCAATTTGTAGGTTTCAATTGATCATGTGAAAAAAGCATTATACATACATATGTGCTACACACACATAATGGCACATTTGTGTGAAGCAAGTCAGAGACTGTCACACATTTCTCCCTCAGTCACTCTCCACTTAATTTCTGAGGTAGTGTCTCTTACTGAATCCAGAACTTTCTACCTGACCAGTCTAGGCAGCTTGGCTGAAATCCCTTATCTCTACTTCCTGAGTGTTGGGGTTCTAAGTGGGCTGCCACGAATGCCTGGCTTTATATGATCCCAGGGGTTTTAATCTGTTCAATGCCATGACTGGCTCAAGTTCTTCCAACACACTTTTCTTGGACTGATAGCTGCAAAGGAGACAGTGTTTAACTTGTGTTGATATAAAAAATTGCAATGGAGCCCAAGTGTAGTGATAGAGTGTTCTTTCTGGTCCTGCAGCAATGAGTGACCCTGAGCACTATAGTACTAGCAAATCCCCTTATGAGACTTAGAGGTGAAATCTATTCTCTTCACTATTTCTTTTCTAGATTCAAAAAAAGAAATCATTCCTTAAAATCTTAAACTCCATGTTCTGGATTCCTTAGAATTTGTAGCCGGACATCACTTAAGTCCTAGGTATTGTTCTCAAATCAATTCACTGATTTATTCCAGCTTTTAAGTTAATATTTCATATTCATTGTGACCCATGTGGCCAAGCCCTTGTTCCATCTTGGAACATGTTTTGCCTTCGTGCAACTAATTCCATCTGGAACAACACAAGGAAAACAGAAAAATTGAACTGTATCAAACAGATATTTTTGACTAAAAATATCTTATTATTCATTGGATAGGGGCATTGCTACTTAATTCTGTGTAAGATGCAAAATTAATAGTTTGTTTACATCTTGTTTAGTGCTTTAAGTAACAGACATACTCATGGATATTTGCATTGTATGAAGAAGGAAACTGAACTACAGATAGTTTATTTGGTGAATGTTACACAGCAAATGGGTGATGGGTTTGGGGTTCCAACTTGTGTATGCCTTATATATCAAAAACCATATGTTGTGTGGCCATTTATCTTTGTTTTTTGATCTTACCATATATTCCAGGCTGGTCTTAGACTGATCCTCCTACCTCTGTCTCCAATTGCTTGGACCATATTTATACAACATCATGAGTGACTAAGTCAACGTTCTTAATGATTACCTGATAATACTGTCTATTAGGAAAGTTATTGCTGTGCCATCAGCATATTGTGTATGTGTGTACCTGCATGCACATATGCTGCTCATATGCTGCAGAAAAATACGTCTACATTAAAGTGAATACCTGATGGATAACTAACTAGGCTGCATATATGCATGGAGGTGACATTGTGTCTTTGTATAGTCTTAGGTATACAAATTACTTCTCTAGTTCCCTAACATCATTCTTCACTAACTGGTTTTCTGAGTAGCTGCCAATGTCAAATGTTTCCCCTGTGCCAGTTTCTCTAATACTGTATATATGGAATTATATATCTCCATAAGTAGAACACAAATACAAAACCAAGGAATGCATTTGAGATTGTCTACCATTTAATAAGAGCCAGAATAACATTGAACAGTTGTTGAGGGAGTATTGACTTGAAGCCCTGCTGGCCCATTTGAGAGAACTGATTGCATATGGCAATTGATTTTATTCACAATCTGGTGACTCCACTAAATTGAGTAGTTTTTCAAATGAAGACTACCTATTCAGTAGACAAGGTGGATATTCTTTAGAGTAATATTTCTTGCAAATAATATCATCACATACATTGATTTGTTGGGTAACTAGAGCAGAGCAAACAGGTCACCATTTAAAATGTGCACACCATTCCAAGATTCTTCTGGACTGTATTCCTAACCCATAGTGCTTATGAGTTATCAACTGTCCAGAAACATATCTATCTTTCTGTCTATTATTCAGCTACTGCATCTTTTCTTTGAGGAGAAAGACCAGTTTCATTTGGAAGTTATTACCCCTTAGATGACCAAATCCTGCCCCATGATGCCTAATATTTACTTAGCCTTTGAAGCATGATAGTTAAAGTTATTTCCTCATCTGCAAGACTTTTTTTTTTAAGACTTCTTAACTCTTTCTAGTTATGACAGAGACAAAGATTCCACAATGTAAATGTGCCTCATTAATCAACTCCATTATTTAGGGGAGTAATGAATATTTTGCTATTTGACATCTGGCAGTGATTTACAGTAACAGGAATTCCTAGTTTGCAAAAGTGCACATGTATGATTTGATTTCTTTTGGTGCATTAAAAAAAATACCCATTGCTTTTCTTGGCAAAAAAAAAAAATTATTTAAAAAAAAATGTAGGAGCAAGGAAGCTATCAGAATGAGTTTAAACTGCATTTAGGTTTATAAACTAGTCAGCTAGCAAATCTTATATGTGCTATGTAATGTGTAAAACCTGGTGTTTATGCAGGTCTGAGGCAGGCTTGATACCAATCACTAGTGAGTGATAGCTAAACATAAAATAATTTCTACATAAGCTGTGAGTTTGTAAAAATGTAAGCACTGTATTTTTGTGCAGTCTGAAAGAAGTATTCTTTTCAAATAGATTATTAGCACAGGGCATAATTCTCTCTCTCTCTCTCTCCTCTCCCTTTCTCAGCTGATTAAGAAGTTGGGCCTTTACCAAAAAGTCAACATGTACTTATAAAAATCTTGATATGTGATATGCTGACTAAAATGAAGTTTGCGATCTCCTTCAAGGTGGCTTTGCTACTGTATGAGGCAAGCCTGAGATGAATGTATAATCATTAGGAATGTGTGGCCTCCCACCAAGCTATTAGTGTGCAGGCAGGCTTCGTGGTAGTGTTACCTTACAAACAGCACTGATGCTATGTTAATGATTAAATATATAGAGGGAATAAACACTACTCAGCTTGAGGCGGAAAGAAAAATGAGATTAGAAAAGATTTTCAAATCATGAGAATTAAGTATTAATGGGTAGTTGTTTAGATTGAAGAAATGCAATACTGTCTTCTACAGTGGGCTATGAAATTAGGTATTTATTCCTTTTAACAAATTCCACATGCAATGGATGAATGTCAGTGTGAGTCATGGTGCTTTTCCAAAGAGCTCCTTCAGGGCTTCTTTGCATAATCAGACTTCTTATGTTCTTTGGTTAGAGTCTTACCTGGCTGTACAAAATGATGCAGACCACTAGATCCCTCTAGAAGGCAACAGTGGGGATAGACCCATTGGGTACTCTTAGTGACAACAAAGATAAGCTCATGAGGAAGAATGAATCAGGAAAGAGATCAGTGTCAAGTGCAATGGTTTCTCCCTAGTTCTTGGCTACCTCTTGAGATCAGAGGTGGCACAATCCTTGCCAGTTATTAGAACTCTGAGTAGAGGGAGTTGTGTTGTTCATCTATCAGGTGTGATCATCTGCTGCAGCAAATGACTGGATCTCATTGAAAATGGTTTAAGAAAAGTCAGAGTCTTACCAGATGGGAATTTCTGGAGTACTATGTGGTAGGATTTGGGATTCATACTTCCCTCCTGATGAATTAGTACCTGTGTCAATTGTATTAGCTTCAAGCACCATATAGTGATCCTTAGCAACTCTATACTCACAACCAACATGTGTCTTAGATCCAGGCACATTTGAGTTCTGTAAAGTCACACTTGGCAATTTCCTGAGCCCATATGCCACAGACAAAAGGAGCTGGGTCTTACTAAAGAAAGACACAGGGTTTTCTGTGATGGGAAATGCTGGACTTAGATCTGAGCAAGAAACCCTTATAAGCCTTAGAGAAATGAGCACTTGTTACTTACAAACAGTTAACTGTAGCTTTCAATGAAGGCTGTGACAGGTCAGACTGCTGACACAGGACATAGAGACTTCTTTGAAGGACAGAAACATTTTAGGTACCACAGGCATCATGTAAAAGTTGTTAGCCTGTCAACACAGCCAGAAAAGGGTCTCCTATTAGGAAATATTTTTTCTAGGTAGTTTGGAGGCTTTATTTTCTTTCTTTTTCTACCCTACTCCACAGGTCTGGAAGGACACATGAATTAGCAATATTTTCCATAATTGGGCACAGTGGCTGAGAAATACAATATTGTACACTACTATTATTCTTCTTAAATTTTTATGCATTTATGTTTAGATAAAACATACATATGCATGGGATGGACACTTACCCTTGAAGGCTAGAGTAACTGTGTCATTTTTATGAGACTACTTAATAAGACTTGTTTCAAAAATTAAAGTAAAACTTCACTTTAATATTCTCATTAAAATTATTTATAAGGTAATTATAAATAATGTATTATCCTTTAAAACTATCTCTATTTTGAATATTAAGAAATACTATAGAAACTATACTTATAATATTTAATTTTTAACATTTAATTTTATTTACAGTTTTTATTAATATATACTCAGATATTGTAGCTTCATTTTACTCTCAGCCACTTAGATGATGAGATAATTAGCTAAAGAGAAGAATAAATTGAAACAAGAAACTTCCCATCTTATAAAAAAATAGTAGCATTAAGTTTGGTTTCAAATTTTGTTTTTAACATAAAGGTCAAGGTAGATAGGGAGTCAGAACATAGTGTATTAAATCACATTTTTTTGTTAAGGTATAAATTTAAGGTATGACTAATGTTTGTCTGAGTTTTTGTCCTATATCCAGACTATAGACATTGGAAAAGGGCCTATTCATATAATTTTAGTACCATAAGAAAGAGAAGAGTGAATCCTGGAAGCAAGAGAAGGAATATCACTTGAAGTGTTGAGATTCCGTTTACTTGTATTAAACAGCCTGATCTAATTAAATATTCCTCAGTTAATACCCATGGAAGTTTATGTTCAATACAGCTGCAAGAGAATGAGTGAGTGAGTCAATGCTTTTAGAGACTTCAAGCTTTGTATACTAGGTCAAGTGTCAAAGATTCTGACACATAGTTCTCAAAGAAAGTTAAGCATAGTTTAAATGTAATGATAAAGGCATTACACTCTGTGCCGCTTGTAGACATTTATATTCAGTTTAAGAAGTCTTTGCTTTGCTATACAAAGGTGAACCCAACGACTAAAAACAAAAGCTTTGATTTTCTCACTCTATCTGAATGATTTGACTCACAAGATCCTCCACTGTTCACTTCCCACCCAAAACATGCCTGCTTGTGGGTCGACATGGAACCCACAACTCCCTGTTCATGTTACTACACATGTAATCAGATTAACTCTAGGATAAAATGGATGACCATCATGTAAAATACAAGCCAGCAGCTATCTGATTCTAAATAGCACACAATTAAATCAATCCCAAAGACTACAAAGCTGGTAGAAACTTGCTATGAATTATAGAACTGTATTACCTTTTGAAAAGCTTTACATATCTTTGAAAATGCCCTGAAACATACACTATCTCATTTGTTGTCTAATTTCAACAATGTATTCTATGAAATTGCTTTGGTTTCCTTTTTAGCAAAGAGGCATGTTATCGAAGGTAAGGTGGAGAAGCATTTCCTTAAATTAGTCTACAGTTTAATAGGTTCATTTTTAATACTGTGTGAGAGTGTTTGAAGTGTGTGTGTGTGTGTGTGTGTGTGTGTGTGTGTGTGTGTGTGTGTTTACCTGTGTGCATATGCTTGGAAGACCAGAAGACAACCTCAAGAATCCTTTCCCCTTCCTTTGAGACAAGATTCTTATTAGCCTGGAACTCACCAATTAGGCTATATTTGTTGAGGGAGGCAACTAGCTCCAGGATCCCACTGTCTCTATCTCCCCAGCACTGGATTAGAAGTATACCTCCCCTGGCCTGGTAATTTTACATGGGTTCTGGAGCTAAAACTCAAGTCATTGCACTGAGATAACTTCCCAGTCCAGTGTTTACTTCAAAAATCTTTACATAGTTGTGGTCTTCTTTGGTCCCTGAAGACTATTTAGATGAAAATACTGAGAGTTATGGAAAGACAACCTACTATTTGTTGCCAGTATTGGATGTCACAAAGGAATTGATGTCCCCAAGTCTGATATTCATTCCCAAGTATAACTGATAACTACAATGGGTTCTGCAGCTTCCAGAGGGTACATTTTATACCTGAGTATTAGAGGAAGATGCTAACTCTTCAGCATAGCTGGATGATATTAAGTGTTTCTCTCTCTAGGTTGAAATTGGCTCTTATGTATGAGTATTCATCTTTGAAGGACATGCAATATGAGATTCATTCATTCATTTACTTACTCTCCTAAGAAATGTTTGTTGAACAGCCTTTTTCTTGCTAAGACTAGTGCTCCTCAGGTATATACACTAGCCAAATTTAGGTCAAGAGGAAGATGTTCTGTTCTGAAGGCAACTCACTAACCCACAGCTGAACTCTGCCCTTAGGAGAGGGCAAGGACTTATGCTGAAACTATTTCTAGTATATAGTGGAGATGAAATTTGCTTGATAAGTCTACATCCTGCTTCACTCCCCCAACCCAAGGCTTTTCCAAGTTCAACTTCAAATTCCCATGGATAACTCCACAAAGAGATTCTAAGGATGGTTCCAGATCTTGCACTGAGACTATCCAAGCTATTAGTCTGTCTTCTTCTAGTTACTCAACCATGACCATGACTTGTAGATAAAAAAAAAAATTAAAGACATATCACAGACTTCAAGTGTTTTACTCTTTACAAATAAGGAAATAAAAACTCAATTAAGAAATAATTTCTGCCAATGTATTATTTGGCTTTTCATTGTCTGTTATATTTCCTAGTGGCCAAGAAAACAAAATTCTATTAGCCCTTTATATCTTAATACAACTTCTCCAAAGATGTGTCATAGTTAATCATTGTTATGAAATAGACAGGACTTAGGACCAACCTAAAAAATACACCTCTGTGTATTTACCAAAAAGTTTGGCTGAGGAGAGAAGATCTCCCTGAATGTGGGTGGAAGTATTCTATGGGCTAAATCCTGAATTGAATTAAAATTATAAAGCAAGCTAAATGCCAACATTTACTATATTTTGCTTCCTGACTTCAAATGCAATATGGCCAGTGTTAGGATTTTGTGTGGATTTGGTATGGCATGAATTTACCCGGTTATCTGGCAGTGAATGTCTATGGATGCAGGAGCTTCATGCAGAAGGCAGGCTCGGATAGCAGGAGGTACCTACAAGCAGATTCTATGTAGAAAAATACTTTGTTATAGTCAGAGAGGTATGGTTATGATAGCAGAGATTATGATAACAGGGAAAGTATGATAATGGAGACAAGGGAAGGGGAGAGAGAAAAAGAAGAGAGGAGAAAGAAAAAGGGGGATCTTCCGAGAGAACCAAAGCTGAGAGAGGGATTAAGAGGCAGGAATTTTGCTTTAAATGATCTTTGATGTCAGAACTCAGAGGAGGGAGTGCCTTAGAGACTAACAGCCAGTATCTCATTCTATACTGCTGTGACTCTCCCCACACGATGCACTGTTACTTCCTCCTTTCCTTAACCTTGCAAATATATTGTCTCATGGATGTAAAAATTAATTAACACAGATAAGTGATAGAATAATTGCTTAATTTGCATACAGCATTTTGCTTGAACCAAATGGGAAAATTTATTTCTGAACTCAATGACAGAATACCATTACCATCAAATCAAACAACAAAGCACTGTAATCCTGGTGGTTAGTTAACTTTCTGTGACAGAAATACCTGAAACGACCAATTAAATAAACCAAAGGCTTTACTTTGGTTATAGTTTTCAAGATTATAATTCATGGCAGCTTGGATTGCCAGCGGTAGGCAACTTCTCATTTAATAGGATAGGAAACACAGAGGGAGGAAGTCGAGCATCTAGGACCCTACTATGACTCTCAAGGGCATGGCTTCCAATAACCTTACATCTGCCTATTGTATTCTGTCTCCTGAAGGTTCTACCACCTTCTATTAGTGTCAGAGGCTGGTGACTAATACTTCAACATCTACAAGTGAAGACACTCTTTCAGTGTTCAACTCAATCAGTACTTTGATATATTCTTAGACCAGAACAAGTCTGTGAGCTTTTGTAGATGCCCTGGAGCAGTTTCTGAAGCAACCCAATCTCAGCAGGTCCCCTAAGGTTGACCAACTTCATCTGTGCACAGTCAATGTATCAGGTAAGGCCAGAGACCCCCAAACATGCTATATTTGCACATAGCCAGGCCAGATCCATGTCCTTGAGTTTTCAATATGATTTACACTATTTTACAGGAAACAAAAGACCTTCCTTTTGTATTGCAGTCAAATACGAGGAAATTATGTTCTCAGGGGTGTGAACCTCTGATTCATTTAAGCAAGAGATAAGCAAACAGATGATGAAAGACTGTTTATATGACCTCTTTACACCTGACGGAATGTCCCCAGAGTGGGAAGAGAATGAAATCTGTGCCTGCTGACTGTGGAAATGGAGGTGGGTGAGGAGTGGGAGAAAGCGAGTTACTCCCTCCTACTCAGAGCTGACCCCCGGCATTGGTTTTGACTTTGCCTGATGCTGTGGGTTCACTTTTGCGCCCAATCCATCCCAGCTTCCATCAGCTGCAGATCAATTTCTAAATTGTTCTGGGAAAGCCACATAATGAAAACTTGTCAGTGAAGAAAAATGACTAGCGTCAGTTCTAGCCCTGACTCGTGACCGCTGACTAGCGGGCGCTTAATGTTCCTAGCATCTCCCTTAGTGGAATATTATATACACCACCTTCCTAATGCACACGGTGGTGTGAATTAGCTTCTAAAACTGCAGGAGAGCCTGTAATTTAGACACTCCAGGTCATAACCACAGCAAAGAAAAGGATTAAGGTCAAAAATAGAAGGTCCTAAAATACCATCAGAGGCATTTTTACCTAGTATCAAGGATTTGCCAAAAGAAAAAAAAAAACAGCCAGTATATCCTCAATGTCTCCTTAGAGGATATTAAACACAGAAGTATGGTTTAGATTTGTCAATAAGATACACAGAACCCAACACTCGGTGACTATAATTAAATCACTTTAAACCCCCAATCAAAAACACAATAACATCCTGTGACATTGTTTTGTCCTGTGGCAAGGACAAAGCCTGTCTGTATTAGAGAGAGTAGACAATGGTGGGATTGTATTGTATGTAAATATTCTCTTGCTAGCTCTACTTTGATTGGGCAACTGGAATGTGCCTGAGAGGTTTCTGTGAATCTATGTGAAGGAGGTGTTCCTAAAATTTTGTTCCATATTATTAAAACACACCTTGCAAACAAAATGATTATTCACATGTTGTATTTTGATGACAGAATCCAGCGGCAGGGCCAAAAGATCCAAGCCCAGAAAACACACTTGCTAGAAAATTCACTGTAGATCTGGGGTGAAAACCTACAGGACAAGAAAAATCACAAGGGATCCAAAGGTTATTAAGCTGTGTGAATAACATCTCACTTCCTCCCAGTAAGAGGAGATGTTGCACATACTCAAGATTTCCTGTGACCTGTGGCCTCTTGCAGAGTATGTGATCACATTGCAGTCACCTTGACAATGGCTTCCGTGATCCCAGCCTTGATTTCACTTCACTCTTTCTCTTCTTCAGCCTTCCACACTGAACTGATGACTAGAGTGCTACTGTTCTCCACCACTCAGTCCTCTCCTCTAAGCTTCCCCCTACCTCACATTCTTTCTATGGTATCTTATATACCCACCCTCTTCTGTGTGTTCACCTACTTGTCTGGGCCCCTGTGGTCTTCCTGAGAGAAGTATTCCACTTCACTGGCCCCACTCCCATCTCAGACACTGGTCTTCAGTTACTTTCAGGAAATTCATTCAAACTTTGGGGCAAGTAGCCTGGCAGTGGTTGCACACAGCTTTAATTTTAGCACTCAAGAGGCAGAGGCAGGCAGATTTCTGTGAGCTCAAAGCCAGCCTGGGCTACAGAGCTAGTTTCAAGACAAGCTCCAAAGCTGCACAGAGAAACTCTTTCTTGAAAACAAAAATAATAACAAACTTTGGGACAATTGCAGCTTAGTAAGTTGGAGAATTTAGGCCCACAAACAGAGTCACCCTACCACCCACCTCTTTGTTTTTATTTTCTCAAGCACCTCATGCGACTCTGTACTGTTCTCCCACTACTCCAGTAGACGTGTGAATGTGTGGCCATTCAATAATACCTTTTTCTCTGCTCAGATGTCACATTTTAGAAGGAAGAAGCTCATTTGCATTTTCTGTTATATTTTTTACCACCTAAAACAGAAAGGAATCAATAGATCTTGAGAGTCGAAACATCCATGAGGGTGAAAGAAAAGAACTCTAAAACAAACCCACCCAAACAGAACTGTCCACAAGAATGGCCCTGGACACTAGTACTTTCTAATTCACCAGATCATAAAAACCACTTTGGTTACACTAAATTCGATCAATAAAACGCAATTTTTTGGACTTATCTCAGACATGGTAAATTAGAGACTCCAGAGTAAGACCTTTTTTACTTGGTCATTTCGAACCACCACACTGAAATGTAACAGACTAGGTGATTCAAATACAAATGTTCATTTCTTTTGGAGTTTTTTAAAAAAATATTTACTTATTTTTGGAGACTGGCACTTGTCTACTGGACTGAATTCCCAGGCCTATGAAAATTGACCTTTTACAGTTTGGCACTATAGAAACCCCCAGCTAGGATGCTGTAGGTACCTAGCCTCAGTTTCAGGAAAGGACTCTTGACTTGGCCCACACATAAGCATCTTCTAACTGTTTCCTCAGGTGGCCTCTTGTTAGCAGCACTGGACAGAATACGATGGCTTCTCTTCCAGTTGTAAGGAACTTTGTCCTATAAGATTAGGGTGTCCCACCATATGTTCTTGTTCAACCTTAGGTACCTCCTTGGAGGTCTGATAATGAAATACAGTCACATAACAAAGAGACACCCTTCAGCATCTAACATGTAGGAGGATATAATTCAGTTCACAATACCCCAGGAACAGAATTTATAACAGCATCCAAAGTTTCCAATGAGTTCCTGGCAAAGGGAGTGTGGGAAATCATTTTTTAAAAACAGACCTAACTCCTTCAGGCTACATTGGAAAAGGGTCCTGTTGTTCTCTGTGGTTGAGTCAGTCTGAGAATTCAGGATAAAATCTTAATAAAAAGACACTGACAATAAGGTAAGATTGTAAAAGAAGATCTATAAATATATGAAGGAGAATTGCTAAATTCTAGCTGAGTATTTAAAAATAAAAGATTGTAAGCTCTTCTATAGAAAACCAAAAAGGGTTCTCTAGTCCCACTGAAAGTTAACTGTTTCTCTTTTATTATTGAGCTGTTAAAGCAGGGGCTTCTAGTATAAGGATGAGGAAAAGGAATTGTTCTAGAACTTTCTTGCATGTCTTCAGTTATATCCCTTGGAATCTCCCATTGCTGGCCTTAGTTGCAAGGATCAGAGATGGAAATAAAATTCAGGTATTCAGAAAGCTGATCACGTTCCTGCCAGCTGACAGCTTTATTGACAAATCCACTAAGAACGTCTCCCTGCTCAGCCTCTAAGCTCACAGAAACAGGACTTCAGGATACCCTGTCATGATGCTTCCTACTCAGAGTTAGGAAGGAGGTGGGAAGGGTAGGGTTGGAAGAACAGAGCTACTTTGCACTAGTGGATATGGCATTCTTACTGTGGCTTCTGACGTCCTTCCATGAGATGAGAATTCAAACTCTGTCTTGTGGGGACTTCAGTGAATTCTGTAATAGACATGTTAGGAATGTTCTCTACCCCATAGTTGTTGGCTGGAAGAATCAACTACAAAACTTCCTTGAAATCCTCTTGGCTCCCTCCTTTGTGAATGGACACTGAATCTCTACCCACCCTCATGATACCTTAAAGACTAATGCAGAAATGGCAAAAGGGGCCAAATAGTGGGAATTCAAGATGCTTCAATATCATCTCTTCTTTTTTTTTTCTTTCCTTTCCTCTTCCTTCCCTTTCTAGCCTCTCATCATTTCTCCTTAACTCTTTCCTTATTTCCTTTCTTGTCTTCTTGCTTCTTTGTGTCTTAATCAGGGTTTCTATTGCTGTGAAGAGACACCATGGCCACAGTAACACTGACAAAGGAAAACATTTAATTACGGCGAATGACTAACATTTCAAAGGTTCAGTCCATTATCATCATGGTGGGACAAGGTGATGTGCAGACAGACATGGTGCTGGAGAAGTAGCTGAGAGCCCTACATCTTGTAGGCAGTAGGAAGTGATCTGTCTCACTGGGCGTGGTTTGAGCATCTGTGAGCCCTCAAAGCCCATCCCCGAAGTGATATACTTCCTCCAACAGGACCACACCTACTCCAAAAAACCCACACCTCCTAATAGTGCCACTTCCTTTGAGCTTCTGGAGGCCAATTACTTTTAAAAAACTACACCTTACCTTTTCTTCTCCTGTCTACTCTCCACTTTTCGTCCCCTTTCTTTTTCTTCATCTTTTGTCTTTCTTTTCTTTTCTTTTCTTTTCCTTCTCATAAACCAGCATGTTTGCTGTCCACATAAAAGATAGGAAGTCAGTGTTGTACCTGCATCATAAGACCCTCAAAGACTACCAGCAAGCTGGATTCCATTGTGAACACATAAGCGTTAGTTTATTTATTTATTTATTTATTTATGTTTTTGGGGGGGGGCAGGTTCTAATCTGGGGCCAAAATGATGGAGCAGAGGAATTCAGCCCTAAGCTCAGGGGTGAGAGGGTTTTTAAAGAAAAATGTACATAAGTAGGGCGTTACACATCTTGGCACTTCAGGACTGAGTGAAGAGATATGGGGTAAAGTATTTCTTGGAAACTATTGGTTAAACTTTTGGTGAGAAACAGTTTTGAATCTATTGGCCATCAAGGCACATTCCTGAGATTTTTCTTAGATTCTTCTTACACCTGGGCCCTGCCCTCAGGCACTAGGTGATCTTTTCCTGGGATAAAGTTTTGTAATGGTAAACCTGTGCCTTCATACAGTCTCTCACACCATAGCTGTTCATCATCAACAGGAACCGGGAAGCTTCCTCTGTGGAGAGCCTCAGAGCTCTTCGGTAAGCTGATCCCTTCTTGGACTGGCTTGGGGTTCCCTTTCTTCCTATATTTTTTTTACTAGGGTTTGGATGGAGGAAGGTATATCATAGACAACTGGCTGAACTTTCCCTGGCCAAGAACGGGTCCATGAAGGTACCAGCAGCATTATGCTTACCTTTAATCTTTAGATGATATGATATTATAGGAACCCTCAAAAAGGACCTTTCAAACCTATTTTCAAATCTTTAATGATATTTTCAGTTTGGATGCAGTGTCACGAGTTTCTGAAAAAGGCAACTCAGGATATCATGCCAATCATTAAAGTGTTTCTGGAAGCTTCTCATAGACCAGTTAATTCCAGGGTTGTTCATATTCTTTCGTTTTTGTCCTGACTGTTGTTGCAAAGCAAGCAAATACATTTGATATATTCAACTTGATCAACAAATCAATCCCTTCCTTATGAAAGGCAAATACTGTAGAGATATTATATGATCATGTTTTGTCTCGTCCTTAGAAACTAAACAGAAACTAAACCAGCTCATTGAGAAAGGAACTCTATCACTTGGCCTATGACCATGTCTTGGGGATATTTTCTTTATTTTCAGTTAATGTAGAACTACCAAGCCATCTCCGGTCAAAGCCTGGACTGTATAAGAAAGTTAGCTGAGCAAGCTGGTGGGAGCAATCCAGGAAGCGGCATTTCTCCATGGTCTCCAGTTTCTGCCTCCAGGTTCCCTCCTTGAGCTCTACCTTGGCTTCCCTGGATAATGGACTGTATCCTGTAATCCAGTAAACCCTTTTCTTCCCAAGAGTGATTTTGGCTACTATTTTGTTATGGCAAGAGAGAAGCAGATTAAGAGAACCCGTTATATGTCTTATTCTGATATTTTGCTACTCCCATCCCAAGAAGTTATTTTACCCCCTAGAAGACAATATTATCCCACTGATAATGCATGAGGTAAAAGGGGAGGCATTGAAGCTATGTTTTCAGCTTACTGTGAAGTATAATATTGCTTTATAAGGTTCAATTACCATAAAATTTATCTGACATAATTGCTGACATGATTGTTATAAGTACTTTTGGTTCCTTTTGTGGTAACTCCAAGGATTACATACTAGGGTTCTCTGACTAAAGGGAAAACAATTAGCAAACTTTCTTCCTAAAAGAGGAATTGCCTCCATCACCTGCATAAGCTCCTCAATATATTTTCTCTTCAGCTTCTAGTTTTTACTTCTTAAAATGTTCCCAATAATTGCAAGTCCTTGCCCATCATAGATGGCCTCTTTAAAGACACAGGACTTCATTCCGTGTTAACCACTGAGGGCAGGGACAGCTCTCTGAGGCCTCAGACAGGTGAGTGTGAGCATTTTCACAGTCTGGCTCTCCACCATAGCAGGCTATATCAGAGGGGGCCAGTATGTGATTTCTCTATTCCACCCTAACTGTAAAGGCGAACTTCAAATTTCAATTAAAAGTAATAGTCTATAAATCTCCACATAAAAACGTACAATTTTCATTCCCAATATATAGTCTTATTCTTTCTCATTAGAGAGCCATATTGAACAATGGGGCTTTGCTTGTGAGCATTAATGAGAGTGCCAAGCTTAGGGGAAAAAAAGCTATAAAATGGGAATAAAAACAAAAGGCTTGAGAAATTTATATAAAGATTTTGGGCTTTGTGTAATTCCTCTGGAATAGTGTTACACACAGTGCCTTTTAAATCTCTCCTGTGACTACAGGGAGGAAAATTGGGAAATAATAGACCAGTCTTTTATTTGAATATTCTCTTTATACCCCTTCCCCCAAACCTAATCAGCTGAGAATTCAATTGTAACAATAATTACAAAAGTGGAAATGAGAATTTGGAGGAGTACAGAAAATAGTTATATTTACTATAAAAAGAACTCTACTGGAATAAAATACAAAAAAAAGGCTGAATAATAGAAAATTAAGAAAAAAAGTGTGAAATAATCTTCACCTTTTTGCATTTTATTCAGCTACAAGTAATAGAAAAGTTTGATATCTTAATAAAAAGAAAATCCCAGGGATGAGGCAAAGTGATGAATTGTTTCAAAATGGTGTCATAGATGCATGTTTGTTTCATCTCTGCTCTGCCATGTATCCATAGAAACTATTTTCCTCAGGACCACAAGGTAGCTGCAAATGTTCCTGGCATCTTCTCCATGTCTGACAAGGACAAAGTGAGATATTTCTTTACATTAACTTTTATTAGTTGGGCAGTATCTTGGAGTTCTATAGCAAATTTCCTTCAACTGTTACTGATTAATATGATGTTATGCATATACTCTGGATGTGGCAGACTTTCTAATTTAAAAGGCGGGGGTAGTGGAAGATAGAAATAAAGTTAGTTGAAAACTGTAAGACAAAGAGGCTATGATGAGGCAGTATTACTTTGGCACTCACAAGCATCCAGTTTATATTTCAAATTTAACTTGATCAAAATACTTTTAATTTCTCCTTTTAAAGAGCTTGAACTATTTAATTTAGAATTTTTGCAGCTGTTTTACCCATTTGTCTGAAGTGCACCTGTGTTTGGTACTTACACTCAGATCCAGCAGTGAAGATGTGTCCTTTTTGCTATCATAACAGATGGTAAAGAACAACTCCTACCATGGTCCCTCCAACTGAATTCTGCTCTTTTGTATTAGACCTTGAGCCAAACTCCTTGACTCTAGCGGTTTTCACTGTCTTCGTCCATTGTTTTCTCTAATCTTGTTGAAGTCTCCCTTCTTCTGATTTTTATAGCCCCTCTCCTGAATCACACACACTTGTATTCCCTTGCACCACCTCTGATTACCCTTGAGCTCATGCCTTTGATTAGGTTTTACTACCTACGGTTCTACTTTGTCCCTTTGGATTCTTCATTGGATTTCAAGTAATGAGTATCCAAGTCTCGGCGGCAAAACTCAGAGCTCACTAGTCTTGCACATTGAACTTGCTGAAGGGAAGCCTCCCAGGCTCAACACAACCAAAAGTTATAGCCATGGATTGCTCCCTAGTTTATTAAATCTTGAAAATTCATAGTATCATCATTCTGATATGCTAAGACCCAAAATTCTATAGCACGGTGTTTAAATACCTTTTACATTAGCATTTGTATTGTCAGATGAATTTTACTTTCTTTTTCCACTCAGCTATATCACACATTGGCTTCCTAGAGACTGCTGCATGTAGTGTTCAAAACCAGTGCTTGATGCAGCAAACAGAAGCAACCCTTGGTTTTGGCTAATGTTACTCTTATAATAGCAAAGAGTATCCCACTTGGGTTACTGAAAAATCTTCCTAAGCATCTACTCTAATAAATTTATGCTTCAGATTTTATTTTAACACTTACCTTGTGTCTTCCCTTTAAGAAGTCAGACATTTTTAAGACCACACTAGCATCTCATCCCAGAATATCAGCATGGCTTTTAAGAATCCTTCACAGCAAATGTTTCCTACCCATCCTCAACCTACCTCTCATCCCACCAAATTCTTCAAATTTACAATCTTGTTTGTTTCCATCATCTATTTTTATTCTCCATTTATTTCTACCTCTAAGTTGGGAAGACTTCATCCAGCTTTCTCAGGGTGTTGATATAAAAGTTAAACACCTCAGACCAGTCCAGGACCTGTAATTACCAAGCGAGATCATCAGAGAGAGAGATAGAGTCTGGATTCAAACTCAAATGTTTCACCCTCAACTCAACCAATAGATCCTCCATGTTCCCATTCCCCATCCCCATTCCCTTGTCCCCAGTTTACTCAGAAGATCTCATCTATTTCCTCTTTCCAGGTTTATCCATGCATTCTTCATTACCTACCTTCTCTGGGGCTGTGGATTGTAACTTGATTATCTTTTGCTTTACATCTAATATCCACTTATTAGTGAGTACATACCATATTTGTCTGTCTGGGTTACCTCACTCAGGATAACTTCTTTCTAGTTCCATTCATTTGCCTACAAATTTCATGATACCATTTTTTTTCTGCTGAGTAATACTTCATTGTATACCTGTACCACATTTTTTAAAATTCATTCTTTGGTTGAAGGACACCTAGGTTGTTTCCAGGTTATAGGAGTAATGCTATGAACATAGTTGAGCAAGTATCCTTGTGGCATGATTGAGCATACTTTGGGTATATGCTCAAAATTGGCATAGTTGGGTCTTGAGGTAGATTGATTTCCAATTTTCTGAGAAAACACCATATTGATTTCCAAAGTGGCTGTACCAGTTTATGCTTCTACCAGCAGAGGAGGAGTGTTCCCCTTACCCTATATTCTTTCTAACATAAGATGTCATTATTTTTTTTTATCTTGGCCATTCTGTCAGGTATACGATGATATCTCAAAGTCATTTTGATTTGCATTTCCCTGTGTCTAAGGATGTTGAAAAATTCTTTAAGTGTATCTCAGCCATTTGAGATTCTTCTGCTGAGAATTCTTTAATTCTGTACCTCATTTTTTAATTGGGGGAGAGTAATAAAATATATACCTTGCATTTGGAAATTAGGGAGAAATTTGTTGTCAGGGAAATTCTCAAGAATCTGTAAGAATGACCACAGCTGAGATTTCTAGCAATAGTGCAAAAGGTGCCTGAATTGGCTTTCTCCTGTAATCAGACTGATGACAACCCTAACTGTCACCAGGGAGCCTTCATCCAGTAGCTGATGGAAACTGATGCAGAGATCCAGAGCCAAGCACTGAGCTGAGATCTGGAAGCTGAGGTGAAGAAAGGAAGGAGGGAATTTCATTAAAAAAAAAAAATGGACGAGATGCCAAGATCATAATGGAGGAACCCACTGAGACAGTTGACCTGAACTAGTAGGAGCTCATGAACTCTGGACCAACAGCAAGGGAGCCTGCATGGGACCGACCTAAGTTTTCTGTATGTGGGTGACAGTTGTGTAGCTGGTCTGTTTGTGGAGCCCCTAGCAATGGGATAAAGACCTGTCCATGGTGCATGAGCTGGCTTTTTGGAACCTATTCCCCATGCTAGGATGTCTCACCCAGCTTGATGTAGGGGGAGGAGCTTGATCCTGCCTCATCCTACTATGTCATGTTTTGTTGACTCCCATGGAAGGCCTGTCCTTTTCCGAAAGGAAGAAGAAAGTGAGAGGTACAGGGATAAATGGGAGGTAGGTGAGGGATTGAAAAGAGAAGGGAGATCTGTGGTTGGTACATAAAATAAATGAAAAAAAATTAAAAAGTCAAACTCAAATGTTCTATCTTTTCATTCAAAGATTTTCTTAATTCCTTGTATCTATTCCTGCATATTGATACTGATTTAAAGTGAATCATATTTAACTAGCCCTCTTGTTGAGTTTTACATGAGTGAATATAAATTTACCTAACTACTATCCTAAAACTTAGACAGAGAGAATATTAATTGACTCTCAATATTTAATTTTTTAAAGCACTTGCACCAGATCTGACCAGCTCCACAGCTCCAATCTTTTCATGTCAGTAGTTCCTGAAACCAAAATGCCATTGTGAATATCCAACATATGCAAAATGCTGACCAGAATTCAATGACTGAATTGAGATGTTCACACTGGTGAACCACGGGCTGTACAGTTCTGTGTCCCTCACATGTAAACCAAGCCAGTAGACCCTGCCTCACACAACTTAAATCAGTTTCTTTAACCTGTAGGTTGGCATTGTGTTTACTTTGGAAGAGGGTTACAAAGATCACAGCCCAGACATTTTCACAGTGACTCAGTTTTCTAAAGTATGTGTGTGGCGGAGCAATAAACAGCCAAAGCTTGCTTAGTCTGCAAGCTAGAACATGCTTATCAATAGCTCCATGTTCATAATGGATGTTTCCGTAACTCTGTCCGGAGATGATGCCAAGGCTAATAATTACCTTCTTGTTATCTGAATCTGTATTTTCATATTAGCTTTCTCATTTACATCATAGTCCAACAATGAAAAAAAAGTAAGATGGTACATATCAATTTGACTCTGAGATTAGGGGAATAAAAATAAGGGAACTAACAGGAAGACTATATGTAGTCTTTGATTTACAAATTTTAATGTGTAACATCTGGATGAATTTAGATCCAATATGTGACCCTGCAGGAGAAACTGATGTCTGTCCCAAAAAATAAGAAGTGTACAACTAACAGGGTAGATACCATGCCCAATAAGTTATATTCAAGTGAAAATAGGTATATACACATTAGCAGGAAGTGGTAAAGAGAAGAATGACTTCAGATTGAGTTCCTCTTGGCAGTGTCCACATTCATGGAGTCATCCCTCAGTGTCTCTCATCGTTTTTGCATCAGGACTGAGAAGTACAGCTGTGACTAGGGATAAAGGCTCTTGGCATGGCCTTGGAGATGTAGTGAGGAGTAAACAGGCACCAATGATGTCAAAAGCTGGGGCCAGTAGTACAGTGCATAGATGGTGTGCAGAAAAAAAATACTATTATTATTTCATGTACATTTCTGCTTTGCATGCATGTATGTCTGTGTGAAAGTGATGAATCTCTCTGGAGTTATAGACAGTTATGAGCTGCCTTGTGGGTGCTGATAATTGAACCCAGCTCCTCTGGAAGAGTAGCCAGTGCTCTTAACTGCTGAGGCATCTCTCCAGCCCCTAAAAAACCCTAACTCTTAAATGACGATAGTACAAATGTGTCATTGACCCCTATCTTCTGTTGATCAAATTGTTCTGTTGTGCTGATATACTCAGGGCATGAAGACAGGACTGTGATACACTTACAGATTCCTCACCCATTAACTGCATTCAGTCTAACTTCAGTTGTTTGGGAGTATTTGTCTATTAATGAAAACAAAACTCCCCCCTAAGATATAAATTGCTTCCCAACAGTCTGTAAGCTGACTCTGAATTTCTGTGGCTGCATCTTCTGAAATTCATATCTCTGACCTATTTTAAGTGCATAGTTGCCCCAGGGGAACCACTCTTTTTTATTATGACACAGGATCCAATTATCCAATGAGTCAGTATCACCCAAGAGATAACATGCGTGTTTCTCCCCTGAAGATTTCCTTAGACAGAATGACTTGGTTTCTCTCTAGAAAAGACCAATGGGATTTTCCTCTAAAAGCAATCATTTCTATCACGATTAATTCTTGTTCAAACACTCCCCTGATGTGTCATTTGTCTCCTTAGTACAAAGCAGATATTGATTAAGAATATTTTAGCGTCTTCAGGTTTAATGATGAACTCCAAGTAATAATGATAAACTACTAAAATAGCTTGTGTTTCATCTTTCATGATCTCTATAATCCTTGACAATAGAGTATCAATTAGCTTTAGAGTAAGTTTGGCAGGAAAGATTTATGTTAACCATGCTGTCTGAAGTTTTATTTTCTACTTCCAAGAAAAAAAAAAGTCTGTCTAATCATTTATACACACAAATATTTCACCTTCCAGACCAAACAAATAACTGTGTACCCAATTACCTTCATTTAATTTATAATCCTTGGCTGTGTTTTTATATATCTAGTGTTTCTTACTATTATCCATCTTGGATCATCTTGACTAACTCAAAATAGTTTGAGTGTAAAACAGTATTTATTTGAGAAATTCAGGACACCTCATGCTGTCTGTGAAAGTGATATAATTGAAAAGAGGAAGGATAAAAATAGCAGAGGAAAGTGAAAGTGGTCATATACATGATGGAGGTCCTTGGGAACAGTGAGGATCTATACCCACCTTTCACACGCTTCCTTCTTCAATTCACTTTGCTCGGCTCCAATCTCTAAATTGATAGATGAGTTACTGAAGACTTTAGTTCTCCTGTAGTTCAGGACCTGGGCTAATAACAAGTATAGTTCTATGATTTTCCTGAGCAGCCATTTTGTTTCATATATCCAGCTCCAAGGTCATTCTGTGTGTCACCATATAATTTATTTTGAAATATGACCAATATTAGCCTTCTGGATTTCCTCGCTCAGGTATGTCTCTGTTAGGACAAGCTTCAAACATCATTTCCTTCTACTTCCTGACCAGCTGGCTCACACTCCTGCCAGCATGTTCTCCTCACCATGATAGACTTGACCTGAACACTGCATCAAATAAACCCTCCCATCCTTAAGATGCTTCTTCTCAGGCATTTGGTCATAGCAAAGAGAAAAGCAGGTAATAATTCTCTTCCAAATGCACCTGAAGAGGTCTGCTAACAACTGCATTGTTGTGTTTAACACAAGGGGTTGGAAATTTTTCTTGAATTTGAAAGTCAACCATTCTAACATGTACATCAAGAGAGGTGCCTGGCATATGGTACACAAGAAATGACTAAATCTTAACTTTTTAAATAGTGCCAGGATGAAAGAATGCGGTTTACCCTAAGCTTATCAAGGTAAACTTCACAGAGAGGAGAAAAAGACAGTGTCAAAAGTTAACTAGACACACAATTATCCTGTTACTAATTATGTAATAGTGACAGTCCAACTCAAGAATTATCTCTCAGCTCCTCATCTGCCTGAGTAGTTTGCAGTCTCATAGAGGATGAGCTGAGCTCAGCATGTTTCTGCAGAAAGGCTGACTTAGGGTTTGCTGTTAGGTGATTAAGTGGGTTCCTCACTTCTCGGCTGTGTTGAAAGGATTCACCATGTTCCTGGAGTTAGCAAGTGGAAAATTATCTTTCCTTCTGTTATGAAGCTAAGTGAAAATGGACTCAGGATGAGATCCAGGCAGATCCTGATCCTGTTAGTCCTGGAAGTCAGTCAGCTGGCTTCTCTAATATAAATTCTCATGATCATGCACCAGTATAGCTGGATTGAACTTTTACTCAAACTTTTGGTTGAGACTGGGAAAAGATACACACTTGATGGCATATTGCTATTTGGAAAGGACCTAATATCTGGCTTCTTATTAGTTGGTGCATGTGAATATTTTATGTGTATTTCTATAATTTTTTCCATGTGTGTGTGAGATATGTAGTACCTATGTGTTTATGTGGGTGGTTGGGTACCACAGCATACCCTTGGAGGTCAAAGGACAAAAACCAGTGTCAGTCTTTGCCTTCAAACTGTTTGGGTCTCTTTTGTTCACTGCTACATAAATTGGGATAGCTGCTCCATGAGCTTCTCTGCAGCCTCTGCCTCTGCCGCTCACCTTTCTCCATGAGCCGAATGGTGTTTGTGCTTAGCATATGGATTTTGCAGGGTTCTGAGGATCCAAACTCAGGTTGGTTGACAGGTTTATGCAGTAAGCACTTTACCCACTGGGACATCTCTCCAATCTTGTTTACATACACATTATAACAGCACATACAAATTAATACGAAATTCATTAGACTGCTATGTCTACCCTGCCTTTAAAGTAAATTGTTGGGGGTTTATAGCGACAGTGGATTTAGACTCCTACATTAATAATGAGGAGAATTGTCCTCACACTAAAGGGCACAATGTGAAATTCATGCTTCCAATGAGGATGAGCTTCTGAAAGCCCGCTGAAGTCACATGCCTCCAAGATGGTGCTGGCATATAACCACCCTGGTCAGCAGTGTTGTTATTTTCTCCATTAGCACTTCCAGTCCGTGGGTCAAGAACTCAGTTACTGTACATTGAGTGAATTAAATGGATAATGATGATTTCTTAAACAGAAGCACATTAAAACACATGCTTCTTAAATCCAACAATTAGAGTCAATAAAACAAAGTAGGAAATTTGTGCCAGGTTAAAGTTTTATTGACGTCTCCAGTTAGTGAAAATCTCTGTCTGTGCCTCAAATAGGTTAGAATTCAAACTGTTTTATTCTCCCTCTGGAGCCATCTTTTCCTAGGGGCATCTCAGCATTTCAGGGATTTTTACAAAGTGCTTTTTCTTTAAAATGCTAATAAGTACACAGGCACAAAACATGGAAGCAAGCATACATGGCTCATCTTTAAAACAAAACAAAACAAAAAACACATGCTTTCAGAGTACTTTGAAAAAAAACGCATTGATACCTCCTTGAAGACTTTCTGAATAAATTAACTTTTATCACTAATTTAAAATTTATGAAACTAATAATTGGGATACTTGGAAACTAGCTAACATGAACCTTGTGTTACTTATTTGTTCCTAAGCTTGTCTTCTATGTTCTGAAGCTTAAGATAAAATATTTTCAGGCTGGAGAGATGGCTCAGAAGTTATAATTGCCTGCTGAGCAATCATGAAGACCAGAATTCAGATCCCAGCATCCACATAACAAGCTAAGCAACTCCCACTCTCAAGAATCCAAGTACACAGGCTGAGTACTGGCCTCTGTGTACACAGCCAGGCACATATGCAGACATGCAAACACACACACACAAGCGTGGACAAGAAACATACACATAAACAAGTAAGATTAATTGTTTTCAGAAAAAGATATGGCATTTTTATACATGAACCCAGTTATTCTACAGAATCCATATGTATAGTCATGAGGATGTAACAAATGTGGCAATCCAGTTTTTGAACAAGTGCACTGACCTGAAGAACAGTATTTTAACAGACACATAGGTGCTTCTTAGAATTATTTGGCAGCCATGTATAAACATTTAAGCCTATTTCATGGGAAAAAGTGGTATACAACATCAAAACAGTGCCATTTAAAAAAAATAGTGGTTCTAAGCATCACATTCTTATAATAATAATAATTAACAAAAATAAATAAACTTTAGTTTATTAATACAAATTTAAAATCAACTTTATTATACTGTATATATTTTCTACTCTTGTTTAAAATATGCTTATATAACTCATTTAAAATTATAATATGTAATTAAGAAATATAAATTAATTGTCATCTATAATAACCAAACTTATAGTCATGTTAGTTAAAGTTTTATAAAAATACAAAAATATATTGGCCTTTTGTCTCTGTTATAACACACATGCCAATGTTTATTTTCTAAATATCAAATGGGATTAGGATAACAAATAAAGTCTAGCATTTGGTGATAATATTGGATATATATTATATTTTTTGTTTGTGGGTTTATATATGTTTGAATCAAGATACCTTACTGAATAATGCATAAATATCTTTAAAGTGCATTTCCATGGTTGAGGTTAGGATGGATAGTCATGTCCTCATCCTGCACTGAAACTAGTGATTTTCTTCTTCCACTGGACAAATCTACAGTGAAGACAGTAGCTATTGCAACCCTAACCAGTTCTGAGTCAAAATAGTTCTGCAATACAGATTCCACCTTAGTTCACTAGCACAATGCTATTCGCTAAAGGTTAGATTACTTGAAACATTTCTGGGCATAACCTAAAAATAATCTGAGGGTCTAAGAAACAGGTTGTAATACTGACTGGTGCAAAGAGCTGAAGGGCGAATATCTGTCCATGCTGGTGTGTCTTTGGGGAAGGATCTTTTTCATCTCTTTGTTCATTCCAACCCAAATGGTCCATGTATTTGAACTTCTTGGGGAGGAGGTTAAGCAGATATTGGAGCTTTTGCTCTTTGCTGAGAACTTTCAGAAATAGCAGCTATATTCAAAAAGCTGCTGAATCCCAGATCCTGTGACTCAGATCTCTAAGAAACATGGAGATTGTCCATGCTTTGCTTAAACTGAGTTTAATTTGACAAATCCATTGAAGATGGACTGATGGTGTGAAATCCCTCCGTATTAATTTTTGACAAGCAACATAACCACAAATTAGACTAACCAGCTACATAATTTGGTAGAGTTCAGTGTCAAACAAAACTATGCCTTACCTCATTCAAAATGATTGGGAATTTCAAGATAATAACCATAGCATATTAAACATAGTCTCACTAAGAGTGGACGATTTGAGCAACTGCTGGGTCACATGTTCATGGAAATGTCCCAGATTACACTAAGACTTTCACTATAAATGGTGTGTGAGTATTGAGATGGGGAGATTAAATTACACACCACATTTCTTCTTTTTTTCTAATTTTCTTTTTTTTTCTTCTTTATTTATTTTGTATTTATCAAAAAAAAAAACAGTCAAATGAATTTAAAATGCTGAAAAGTTAACAATAACTATAAAGAAGATAAAAATCATAAGCATGACTTATCAAGGGTGATAATGCAAATAAGATTGCTACACATATATTTACTTTGTGTTCAGCTTTCCCTCTGAATTTTTTTTTTCCATCCCTGTATATCCTTATTCAAAGTCCCTTCCCCTTCCCACCACATCAGGTCATTTTTCTTCTCTGCAACTCCCCATCCCCTCCCTGGGCAGGGAGCAGACAGTCCTATGGTCCCACTGACCCAATAATGCTTGGATCAGTTTCCACTCCTGGCCAAATCCAGTTTTGTCCCACCTCCCTCAAGAGTGAGTCAGGACACACCACATTTCTTGCAATGCTTGCTCAGTGGTTCTTCCTACTGCTGGGGAGAGAGGACACACATTTATACTTCTCACGGCTGGTTCCATTTACCTCTCTGGCCATCTGCTATAGAGAGGCAATAGTCCTCTTCATTGAGTTATAATCCAGCTGAGATGCTAACATCTCTTTTGAAAAGTGCCTTGTCTTTTTTAATTGAATTCCATAGATGATGATCCCTTTCATCAGCCACACTTTGACAACATACCTAAGTGTGCATTACATTTTATACATAATGGGCCGGCTTTCAGCAATTTCTATTTCAGAGGATTGTCATCTTCAGTTTTATGTCTGAACTGTGAAAAAACTTAGAACAATAATCGTTTCACTGACTAGGCATAGTCTCTCATTCAACACATTCTTATTGAGTGCCTAGTGCTTATGATTTAGGTGCTTCTGCATTTGATACAATTTTATAGAAAATCAATATTTATTTGTTTTTATTGAGCATAAATATTAGTTAGGATCCTTTTAATTGCATTAGTGAAAGCCAACTTAATCTATTCTAAAAATTACATAGACGGGTATTATACTTATTTAAACAGGTGATAGTTAATAGATTTGACTAATAGATGGATAATAGATAAAAGAGTCATAGATATATGGGTAGTAGATGAGTAGATTGATGATAGATGATTTATAGGCTGGGAGGTAGAAAGATGATACATAGATAGATAGATAGATAGATAGATAGATAGATAGATAGATGGTTTGATAAGTAGATAGGCAAACAGACACACAGATAACCTTCACATTTAACTAGATCTAGGAGTACAAAGCATGGTTTGGAACAGTGTTTCTCTGCCTCTTCCTCCTCCCCTTTCCCTCTCTCTTACTCCCACCTTCTCTTTCTTTAGTAGCAGGCCTCCTATAAATTGGCTCTATTATTAAAACAGGATCTTTTGCATGTGTTGGAAAGGATGCTCACAAATTCCTCCATGGCACATGTCAGAAAGGAAAAGCCTGTCCATTTTATCATCCTAAGTGTTCCTTTAGAAGCTACTGCATAGCTTTTGTCTCAGGTAGGAAGGTTCTGACCAGGCATTTTCAGGTTCATGCCCTTTGACCCAAAGAATTGAAAAATGGAAGCTCACACAGATTTCAGGGGAAGCAAGTTAATTTATTGGGATCAAGTTGCAGGGGAGTCCACTGCTAAGACTAACAGCAGGCAGCATGAAGGAGGAAACTCCATTGGCCCAGTACTTAGGGCTTTCTTCTAGAGCATTCTAGAGAAGAAGTGGTTCCTAGATGGTGGAGCTTGAGTGATTCCTTCTTTTGATTGCTAGGTTAACTCATGTATTCATTTTTCCTACTGTGCATATCCCTTCCCATAATGCATCTGATTTTTGATCTTATGTTTTCCAAACTATACATAGGCATAAGATGGTAAATAAAGTATTCTCCACAAAAGGTTAGTAGAGGCCACATTTTTGCCTTATTATCCATAGACACAAAACAAGTTTAGGCTAGAACAGCCCTTTTATTCTTCATACTTGGATACATTTGAATAAAAGTGTCTGAATTTGATGGCTGCTCTGTGAAGAGAAACTTCTAGCATTGTTCAGAGATTAGAATAGGAGGATCCCGATACAGAAGAGGGCTGAAAAGGTTTCTAAGATTCCTAGATGCATTGCTTCTGGAGGGTAGTGTGTGTATATGTGCAGGTAAAAAAAGGAATTATGTTGCCAAATATGTTGTTATAAGAGGAGGTAGAAATAATCCAAACCCAAATGAGATCCCAAGCTAAACTGTTTCCTATCCTGGCCTAATTCAGTCTGACTTTCAGCATATGCCTGTCCTGAAGAAACAGTCACTTTCTGAAGTCTGACATATTGTTACTCTTCACTCATGAGACCAATAATCGACATTGCTCAATACCCAATTTGGGACAGGAGCATAAAAGTGAAAAGAATAGCTTTGGTTACCTAAAAGAGAAGAAAGTGTTGTTTATATGCGTAACTTTGGAAGAGGGCAATATTGAATTTTTGAACTTGTTAGAAATGTTTAACCTATGGTAGTGTGTAGAAAAATGCAAATAGATCCAAGACTGTCGCCCTGCACAAAACTCAAATCCAAGTGGATCAAAGGCCTTAACATAAACCCAGCCACTCTGAACTTGATAGAAAAGAAAGTGGGAAATACCCTTCTATGAATTGGCACAGGCAATCACTTCCTAAATATAACACCAGTGGCACAGACACTAAGAACAACAATCAATAAGTGGGACTTCCTGAATCTGAGAAGCTTCTGTAAAGCCAAGGACACTGTCAATAGGACAAAACGACAGCTTACAGAATGGGAAAAGATTTTCACCAACCCTACAAGTGATAGAGGACTGATCTCTAAAATATATAAAGAACTCAAGAAACTAGAGCCCAAAACCTTGAATAACCCAATTAAAAAAAGGGGTTCAGAACTAAAAAGGGAATTCTCAGCAGAATTTTGAATGGCTGAAAGGCACTTGAAAAAGTGCTCAACATCTTTAGCCATCAGAGAAATGCAAATCAAAACAACTTTGAGATACCACCTGACACCTGTCAGATTGGCTAAAATAAAAGACACAGATGACAGCCTATGCTGGAGAGGGTGCAGAGCAAGGGGAACACTCCTCCATTGTTGGTGGGAGTGTAAGCTTGCTCAGCTACTCTGGAATGCAGTATGATGGTTTCTCAGAAAACTGGGAATTAATCTCCCCAAGGATCCAGCAATATCACTTCTGGATGTATACCCTAAAGACGCACATTCACACTCCAAAGGCATTAGTTCAACTATATTCATAGCAGCATTATTCATAATGGCAAGGACCTAGATGCCCCTCAACTGAAGAATGGATTAACAAACTGTGGTACATCTACACAATGGAGTACTACTCAGCAGTAAGAAAAAACAATATCCTAAAATTTGTCAGCAAATGGATGGATTTGGAGAATATCTTCCTGAGTGAGGTATCGCAAACCCAGAAAGATAAGCAGGGGATGTACTCACTCATTAGTGGACTCTAAACAAAAAAGCAAAAAGCAAAGCATGCCCAAGCTGAAAACCACAACCACTGAACAGCTTGGGATCTGAAACACCTTGAACTGACACCTTGGATCCCACTCCCTCTAGAGGAACACCTGACTCAGTCGTGATGTTGGGGTGAGGAAACTGGATCTGCCAGGAGTGGATGCTGCATTGAGCAATATTGGAACCTTGGGACCTCCTGGCCTTGCTGGGGAGGAGATGGGGAAATATGGAGAAGACAGAGTGACTGGAGGGTGTGGGAGGGGAAGGGACCTTGAATAAGGATATACATGGATAGAAAATGTGACTTTATTCAAATTAAAAAAAATACATTTAGGTGAAAAATTAAAAAAAAAAAGTTTAACCTATAGGATCCAGAGCTGCTAGTTAGTAAAATGGAATATACTGGTCACAGGGAGCCATTCAGTTTTGGCAACCAGCACAGGCAATGGTCAGACATCTGACTTCCTATAAGGCAAGCCCAGAAACTGTGGAGTTCTTTTGATTCTTCTTTTGAACTTTGCTTTTTCCTCATAGTGAACCCTGAGGAAGGGTCACAGTGTCCCTGGAGAGGGCTAGGGAAGTGGATTATATAAAACAGCCAGCAAACAGCCTTGCATGTGACAGCTATGTTGTTACCATGTCGTTTCAGCCTCCCTGTATGTGTGAGCAGATATAGCAAACCCAGAAAAGGCACCATGTTCCATTCAAAGATGTAGCATGCCTCTCCTCCCACAGCGTGCCTCGTCCTCCACACCTACACTCCAAGTATTTGACAGTATACTCTGAGCCACATGATAGTTCACTGGAACAATGTCCCTCCAGCATATATTCTTTATTGGTGGGGTGATGGGACCCTTAAGCTTGTCTCTAAAACTTATTAACCACATCAGAGGACACTTCTGGGGCCATGATTTTGGTTGAGGTATATCCCCTCCATACAGAGGAAGGGGGTGAAGGGTACATTCCTGCTACTCTGTGAGATGCTTGCTCAGGTCGATGGGATGACAGATTTCATTGCACGTCAGTTATCACAGTCTCTGAAATCCCAAGTTAGTGAATCGCTGAACTCCTGAAGATAAACAAAGTAACAATGTTAGCAGCAGAAAAGCTGATGAGGTTTAAATAGGTACATCATTACTGTCTGGGTTTTCAGCATGGCCTGAATGGTATGGTCACCTTAGCCTAAGTCTCAGGCCAGGAGAATTTGAATAAAGTGGATCAGTGCATCTGAAGAACAGGAATGGCACTGAGGTAGTGACAATGCCTGCTTGGAGGAAGAGTATACAGTAGTAGTAGGTTTTTACTAGGTAACAAATAAACGTATAGTGGAGAGATATGGTCTCTCTGCTGTCTCTGTCTCTGTCTCTGTGTGTGTGTGTGTGTGCGTGTGTGTGTGTGTGTTATGTTATTTTTTAACTTCAGATGGAAGGGACAGAAAAAAAGAAATGTAAATAAAATGGTACAAATAGAAGCTTCAGGAACCACCTAGGAAACCTAAAAATATCATGCTCCCTAAGTGACATTTGCCAGCTGCCTGCAGTATAGACCTTCAGCACCTATGCTGCCCAGGGACTCTACCAATGTCCCAATAAGATCATTGTTTTCTACCTTCAATGCATCCTGTCAGCATAGTAACATCCCCAAATATCTCTAATGGCAGTAATATTCCCAAAAGGCCAGTTGGCAGGTGTCTGAGGGATGCTCCTCTTCTCCAAATGCCTCAGCCCTTCTGTGCTGCATGCTTCCTATGGGCTCTGGGACCCACACAGGTGTCCTTTTGGTTCTGAAGAAGCAAAGCTATAATCCTATCACAGTACTTTTATTTTGCCTCAAGTCCCAGCAACTTGAAATGTCATTACAATAATCTTACTCACATTAAATAACGGCAAGAAGAATAGATTGCCTGATACAAGTTTTTGATTTGATTTAATCTATTAAGAAATGCCCACAACAACTCTTCTTAATGGATTCCTCATTCTTGAACAACAAAAAAAAAAAATCTGCTTTTTTACATTTTATCCTAAATTGTAGACTTATCAAATCAAAAATGCTTCAATCCATTTCTTCTACATGCACTTTCAGGATCTGGTCTTCAGTAATTTTTTTTCTCTCTTTCTATAGACATTCATTTAAAGCTGCCTGCAGACAATGATGTGAAGATGCTGGCCTATGGTACCGTTCTCTGTTTTCATCACTCTCCTCCACTCTTTTAGGAGTCCTTGCTCTTCCTTCTCTCAGGCTCACAGCTTTTGTTGCTGTTGTTTCTGGTTGTTAAGGAGCCTCCTTCACAATGAGACCTGCCCCCTACTGGTCCACGCCCTGGCCACTTCACCACAGACCCCCAAGTGCTGTAGGAAGGGTAACCTGGAACAGACACCTTTCACAGACAGTCCCAAACTATAGAACTGGGCCTCACTTTTCCCATCTGTAAAAGAGAAAGGTATTTGCTTCAGAATGATCTCCCCTACCTGAAGGCCTCCTCACAGTTGGGCTCCACCTTGCTCAGCCTCAAACTTCCTCAGCAGGTCTTTTCTTTTCTTTCCTCTTAAAACAGTCTGAGTCCAACCAGATGGTTCAGCACTTGCCACCAGGCCTGAAGATCTGAAGGCAACTCCAGATTCCATATGGCAGTAAAAGAGAACTAACTGCTGAATATCATCCTCTGGCTTCCACATGTGTGCTCTGCCACATAGACACACGTTCAGGCACACATACACACATACATACATACACACACACACAAAAAATAAATAAAAAATAAAATAGAACGATGTACATTTCAAGGCTAGGGAAAAAAATCTGTTCCAAGGTCACAGAATAATTACTCATGCACCTGGAGTATCCCATAACAATTCAATACACACATTTAATATCTGATGATGATGATGCCAAGATAATTATATTTCTGATACCTTTAACATTTGTCGGCTCTTTCTGGAACAAAGTCTCAGATATCTCTCTTCTTTATATGGCACAGGGTTCTGTAAACTGTAGCAGCTGCCTTAGCTGAAGAGGCAAGACCTTCTTCCTCCTGTAGACCCATGTCATTCAGTCTCTCCTGTCCCTCCCTTCCCCCATGCTTCTCTCTAACAACCCCCAGCCTCTAGTAACCACCATTTTATTCTATTCCTTTATGGTATCAACTATTTCAGCTTCTATATCGAAGTGAGATCATTTGGAGTTTATGTTCTCCCATTCTGTCTATTTGCTGCAGAATTTCATTATTTTTTGATGTATAATGATCTCTCATTTTGGATATAGACTACATTTGCTTTATTCTTTATGTGCTGGTGGCAGATGGATACCCTGTATGTTGGCTACAGTATATAGGGCAGTTCTCCTGTGGTCTAGCTCTCCTTTACCTCTCAAATCTCAGCTTAAAATTTACCTTAGAGAAATCATTCCCATCTGCCAAAGACTGCTATCTCAGATGCAAAACCTCTTTATTTTTAGGAAGCACAATTTGAAATCTCTTTGTGCTATTTGATGTATCTCATTGTTGCCAGGTTTTTAAGTGTTGGATCACTGGTTGTTATAGTTGATAATGCCTATGAGGGCAGGGACTAGCTGCTCCTTTCTTGTTATTCTTCCTGGGACAGCACCTAGTGACCAGAATCAAGGTATTTATTCAACTTTCTCTGACATGTATAGAGACATATCAAAGGAGACCCAATAGCCCATTTCCTTAGACTTTTATGCAGCTAGAGAGTCAGCCACACTTCTTGTGTTTAATAGACACTTAAAGGCTATGAAGAAGTGGGAAAGTTTAAAGTAAAAGAAAATAATAAAAAAAAAACATGATGTAATTTAGATCTTGAGTGTAGCTTACAGGCTTGGCTGTAGCAGAATTGGAAATGGCTAGGCCTTTAAGAGGTAGTTAGGCCTGTGTGTATGTGTTCTCAAAGAGGATGTTGTGAGTCCAGACCTTCTCCCACAATTCTATCATGAGGGGAACAAACTCACTTTGTGATGTGCTGTTCTTCTCCAGGCCCAGTGTAGCAGAGCTAAGTTACATGGACTGGGTCTTAGCCACTTTTCTATTGCCATGTAGTACACCATGACCAAGGTAACATAAATAAAAATCATTGCATGAGGAGCTCACAGTTCCAGAGAATTAACATCTACAACCATCACCATCATAACAGGAAGCATGGGAGCAGGCAGGCAGACAGGCAGGCAGGCTGGGTGATGAAGCAGGAGCTGTAAACTTACATCTGATCCATAAACACAAGACACAGAGAAAGAGAGTGAGATGGAGACAGGGCGTGACAGAGAAAGGCAATTGGGATCGGCGTGGGCTTTTGAAACCTCAAAGCCTATTCCTGATGCCATACCTCTTCCAACAAGACTGTACTTCCTCATCCCTCCCAAATACCCATGAACTGGGTACCAACCATTCAAATATGAGTACCTATGGGCCATTCTCGTTCAAACTACCACAAACTGAATCGTCTAAACCCAAGAGCCCAAAGGAAGCCCTTCCTATTCACTTCTTTTCTACTTTGTCATAGTAACACCCAGATGGCTAACCTCAAAATAAAAAACACTATTAGCTTCTGGATCAGGACTATTCACCCAGGATGCTGGATGAGCACTCTCTTGGGTGAATGTGTCCCAAGGGATTGGATTTGGGTGTATATTTGGCTTTCTGTGGGTGGTCTTTGGTCACAAGGAAGAACAGAATGAAGAGAAGCTGCAGTCGCTGTCGAAGCTGATGCTCTGGGCTGATGGCTAGAGAGGTTGTAGGCAAGATGTCCTTTGTCTCAAGCGATTTAGCCATGGGATGGATAGTCAGCATCTTTGAGACTTTTCTCTTTTTTTTTTTTTTTTTTTTTCTGGGCCTAGATTATAACTTACTCTACCAGAAAGCTCCTGGATGAACAGATGGTATATATAAACTATCTTCAAAGATGCTGCTGAGAAGGTGTCAAGGTCTTCCTGGTTCCAAGGGCAGTGGCATTTATTAGAATTATTGAGGACTGGAGCAAAGCACTAGACAAGAAGAAAGAAAGAGCAGTGAAATGAACACTGTGGGCATGAGAGCATGTTCTTTTGTTATTCTATTCACAGGGCTCTGTCAACACAATTCTTTGCTGTGTGTCTTTTTAAAATGAACAAATAAACCTGGGTAGAAATTTCCAAAACACTAAACCTATTGAAGGAAAGTCAGAAAGGACACTCTTGACACTGGACACTCCATGCCTGTTCCTGCCTCTTCAGTTGCTGTGTGTTGGACTCTTTGTTCCTTGTCAAGCAAGATTTGGGTTGTGCCTTTTGACACATACTTGAGAAGTCCTCCTCCCTGAAGGCATCAGCAGCCACAGGGACACAGCTCTTTCCCTGTCCTCAGGATTCCCAGGCTTTTATCTGTGTCATTTAACCCATAACGATGCTTTTGCAATAGGGGCTTTCTCATGTCTATGTTCTTTCTTACCAACTAGGTTGAAAGTTCCTCTGGCTTTTGTGTACTCGCATCAGCAGCCATTCACAGAGTTTGTGTACTCGCATCAGCAGCCATTCACAGAGTTTGTGTACTCGCATCAGCAGCCATTCACAGAGTTTGTGTACTCGCATCAGCAGCCATTCACAGAGTTTGTGTACTCGCATCAGCAGCCATTCACAGAGTTTGTGTACTCGCATCAGCAGCCATTCACAGAGTTTGTGTACTCGCATCAGCAGCCATTCACAGAGCTTGTGTACTCGCATCAGCAGCCATTCACAGAGTTCTTCTCCACTCATGTCAGTAGAGAAAAAAAAGAAACAGGAAAGGAGTACTACATGATATTTGCTCTGGCTTTGGCTCCACAATTGAGATCTATATTTAGCTGTATTATATGTACAATCTTAGGTGAGTTTTTAAAATATCTCTAAACTTTGTCTCCATTATGAACTAAAAAGAATAATATCATAATCCCTTAAAAGCCCACTGTAAGACAAATATTTGTGATCTAATAAGTGATCATAAAAGTTACCTCTACTGTCATTTAAAATAATAAAACATGTCAAAATTAAATAGAAATAGTCTGTAAAATATGTGTATATATATACACTAATATTTCTAAATATTAGAGTGCTATGAAAATGTTCAAATTAATATGAAGACTAAGTCAATTGGTTATAAAGGGAATACTTTCATTCTATGGCCTTCATTGTGAGGGCCAAACCAGAATAGACATTTATCTAGAAATATGAAATGTGTATTTACTTAAATAGATATACATATATGTATATTCTAATGTATAGTTTTCTCAGATGAAAGTCTCAGGCTCACTGGCCAAATGAAAGTTCCTGAACAAATTGGGGTCAAACCATGTGGTAAAGAGGTCTGAAATCAGAACTCATGACTTGCCACCAAGACTTGTGGCCTTCTATAAATTGTCCATCTTCATGAAGTCCTTCATCTCACTTGTAAAATGGAGATAATGACTTCCAACTCGGTGAATCACAAATATGCAGCAGCTATGATTGGCACGCTCATAGGAAAACAAACGTAGCACCAAGAATTTGCTGGAACAGAGAAAAATACATAGAAATACATTTCCATGAAGACAGTGGGAGGTTGCACAGGTTAACCACGTTTGAGAGTTAAGGTCCCTCGGAAAAAGCTTAATTGCTACAATTAACTCAGCTCCTCTTTTGTCTTCTTTTTTTCCTCCTCTTAAGGCTTTTGTTTGTTTTTGTCTGATTGAGAGTTTGCAAAGCCAGGGAGAAGGTGGCTGCCAGAGGGCAGGGGCCAGCAGTCTTGGCTCTGTCGGGGGATTGTGCAGGCAGAGGCTGGAGTTCAGGCCAACAAGAATCAAGGACTTGAGAAACCAAGATCATCGACAATAAAGAGGCACAGAGAAGGGAGCCTGGCGTTCTCTGCTACTCTGCCTTAGGCACGGGCCAAGTCTCCATTGAGTAATGTCAGGGGTTAAGAAGCTCAGTAAAACGCAGCTGAAAAGAGAAGTGAGATCTGGCAATCTCACAGCACTGAGTAAACAAAAATTGGAATTCAGCACTGCCAAGGAGAAAGAGGTCACTTGTAAACACTCCAGTCTTTTTAGTCTGTCTAGTCCCTTGGCAAAGCCGCATTCTAGGAACTAGAGGGAAAAACTGAAGTCTGCCAAGACTTAAAGTGACAGTAAGCTGTCTGGAGGTGAACTACTTGAGAGCGGGGAAGAGAGAGGTGAGCCTTACCCGCAGGGAGGAAGTCATCCAAAGTCCGTTAGGCTGTCATTGGGAAAGCCAAAGTGCTACACATAGACTTACACAGGCACCAAAACCAAGAGTTATGAGTCAGCGAGATACTCATTGTTTTTAGACCAAGACCTTTAAGTAAAGAGTTGAAGGAAAATGCTAATTGCAAATTGCAATAAATTGGGGGCTGATGACCGGTATTCAAGTGAAATCAATGAGTCCTGCAAAGCATGGGGGCGGAGGTAAAGGTTATAAGAAGAGAGAGCTATGTGGACACAGATCTTGGAGTTAGCAGATTAGGATTTTACCTGACATTTGTATGAGACTATCTTTGCTCTTTTTCCTGTGAGTCCGTGTATACATATTAATATATGTGTAAGTGGGTTTGAATGCACATGTGTACACCTGTGTATGGAGGCCTAGTTGTTATAGTAGATCTTCCATTTTATTCTTTGAGGAGGGTCTCTCAAGTAAATCCAGAATTTACCCATCCAGCTAGCCTGGATAATTTGCTTTCCTTGGAGATTCCCCAATCTCTCCCTTCCAAGGTTGGAATTAGGGGTACTCAACAAGTATTCACCAGTTACATGGCTTTAGGGAATTCAATTTCTGTTCTTCTTGTTTCTGCCTGAGCCTACTGAGACATCTCCTTAACCTGGAGAGTATCTTATTTAGACTGAGTTATGACTTTTCTGAGAAAAACACAGAAAATGGAGACTGTGGCTTTTCTCCAGTCTTGCAGAATCAAAGTAACTTTTGCCAAGTGAAGTCCCTGTGCCTCTGACCTTCTCTGCATGCCTCTGGTCCTCTCTGTATAACTCGGATCCTCCCCTGGTCTTGGAACATAAGCCTGGAATTGAGGCTAGCACGGCTCAGTAGGGACCAAGTCCCTTAGGTGTCCAGCTCTCTAATCAAAGTCCACCCAAAAGGGTGAAACGGAGGAATTCCTGTTCTAGATGTTTTCATCAGCTGCCTGCTGCCTATTCTACACTCTCAGAATTTGAAAAATAAGTTGATAGATACATTGGCTTGTATAGGAACCTTCATCCTCATTTTTGTTTTTCTGGTGTTACAGAACTGTGAAAAGTCTCTCATTTACATCTTCTCAGCCTTTTTACCCTAAGTAGATCCTAGATTCCTGGCCTAGTGCCTACACCAAGAATCTACACATCCTCATATCCTCTTAGGAAAAAGAAAAAAAAAAAAAGAACAACTTTGCTAGAAATGAAAACCCCATATTTATTCACTTCTTTTCTTGGAAATCGTGGCTTTTTCTAGTTTGTACTGTTTCTCCGCTTTCTTTCAGCTCTCTGGAAATGTTTTATTTTAGACACATTTGAGTTCATCTTATGATGAAAGAGGTTTTGTCTGCCTCGACGCATTCCTTCCTGTTCGACTTTCATAGATAAGAGTATGCCTTTAATACCAGCACTTTAATGTCAGCAGAAGCAGACAGATCTCTGTGAGTTCGAGGGCAGCCTGGTCTGCAAACAAGTTCCAGGACAGCCAGAGCAACAAAGAGAAACCCTGTCTCAAAGAAACAAACAAACAAAAAACAACACAAAACAGAAAACTGAATGGTGACTCCCAAATTGTCTCTGAGGATTAATTGCCACAACTATTCAGGAAAAGTGACATAAAGTGTTTTTTCCAAAAGTATTATTTATGCTTATTCCTCACTGTAACAAAATACCTGATAAGAAGCAATTTGAGGCAGAACAATGTAAACTGAGGCTTTTCTGTGCTGCCTAGTTCCTCAGCTGCTTTTAAAATAATCACTCAGAGGCTTATATTAATTATAAATATTTGGCTGATGGCTCAGGTTATTACTAACCAGCTCTTACAACTTAAATTAGTTAATTTTTATTAATCTATCATTGCCACGGGGTGTGGTGTTACTGGTCTGCTGGCATGTTGCTCCTTGGGTAGCTGACTGGCCTCTGCTTCTAACTCCGCCCTTCTTTTTCCTGTATCATGGCTTGGATTTCCCATCTGGTTCTATCCTGCCTTGCTATCAGCCAAAGCAGCTTCCTTATTAACCAGTGGTAATGAAACATATATACAGCATACAGAAAGACATCCCAAAGCAGAACAAATTTTATTATGGCTTATAGTTTGACAGAGAAGCCTTGGCTGTGGGTGTCTCTCTGGTAGCAGGAGTTAGAGGCAACTGCTTTCTCACATCTCAGGGGATCAAGATGGGGACAGTGATTTTCTGTAACCAGGACCAAGAAATATGACCCTTAAGACCAATTCTCAGAGACACAACCCCCCTGGGCTAGGCTCCACCTATCAATAGTTCCACAGAACCTCAAAACAATACCATCCATTGGGGACTAACTATTCCAACATAAGGACCGGGTGGAGAGTAGTGGGACTTCACTTTCAAACCTTATCATCAGATTACAGCAATTCTACACCAATGCATTTATGTGAGGCCAAGGCTCATGCAGCAGAGCCTCACTGGAAAAAGCTCTGCCCTAGTAGAATGGTGTCAGTTGTATTATATTCATTCAGACAGAGAACAAACTGCTACAGCCACTGTGGTATTTAAGTTTGTGTGTCTACTTAACTGTGTCAGACATCTAATCCATGCATAGCCTCATGAAAATCAAAGGCACTAAAAGGAGAGAGCTGATGCTTTGATTGCCTTTTGCTTGGGGTGGGACAGTGGTCTTCTGAGAGTGAGTGGACATTTGTCACTTGCCTACCTGCATTTCCAGTGCGCAGGTGACTAGCAGGCCACAAGAGTTGTCAGCTTTCATAATTACAGCAACTGATTTTGCACAATAAATATATTCCTAACGATATTTGTTGTATCTGTGTGAATGCACAAGTATATGTGTATACGTATGTGTGTGTGTGTGAGTGTGTGTACATACATTTGTGAAATGATTGAATTCTGGCAAGTATGATCATTATACTCTGGTGAATTTCACAGTTCCTAGCAATTTTTTAAATCCTTAAAAATTAAATAATAGGTTCTGAGAAAGCATTGCTAGATAGCAAATACAACATACTAAGTTAACTTCTATTATTCTACATAATTTATGAAAAAAAATTTAACAGAAAATAATGAAAGAGAAAATAGAAAATATATTGTTTCTGAAATAAACTTAGCAGTATCAAAACATCCATTAACTTCTTCTCCAAAGTTTTCTTTTATTATTATTTCTGTAAACTGTGAATGTCGAAAATATGTCCAGTATTCCAGGTTTTCTTTCGACTCGACTGTTCAAAAGCAAAAGAACATTTTTTGATTGTTCTTGCCATAACATTTTTCTCTCAGTTTTATTCGTTCTGTTTGAAATTATAAAGCTCTAATTTGTACTGCTCTATCTTAAATTGATGTGTCTGGACTTTAATGGACGGAGAGGGTACTTTACCTAGCTCATCTCAACATTCCAACAATAACAAGACCCTTTGCAGTAACCAATGGTGCTTGATCTCATTCTGTGGTCAGACATCAGGGTAATGCAGCTTGCCCCACACCAGACAGAATATCTGAGAAAGATGTAAGAAGACACAGACTTTTACAAAAGCTATACAATGCCAGTTTTTGCTCATAGAAGTGGCTTGATATAAAGGACTATCAATACTTCAAAAAGTCTCATAAAATAAATTATATATGAGGCTGCTTTTTCTCCCAAATACAAATTCTTGAAATGTTTAGAAATGTCAGCATGTTTGCTAAAAGCAGCTGCTTGCCTGAACTTTCATTGTTTGTTAATGCAGGTTAGAGAACCAACAACTTTGCAGATGGACTTTGAACTTAGAAAAGTAATTTTTAAGTCAAAACCAGGATTCTGGTTGCTTTTTAAATTAAAGGGATAGCACTACACTGCCTGAAATTTTTCTCTTGTTTTAGAATTTTAAAACCTACCCATATGCTTTTACAAAATTTAAAACTGATGAAATCTACAATAATAGCACAAGGAATTGTGCATACATTAACCTCATTTACCAATTGTTTACAGTAAGTCTATCTTCTTTTTTCATGATTTTCTCCCTCTTCTTATTCTTGTTTACATATATATAAACATTTTTGTGTAGAAATGAATAAAAGGTACTATGCTCTCCTACCTCTAAATACTTTAATATTTAAGAATAAGAAATTCTCACAAGTACAATTATCAAAAGCACTTGGTGGTAGTGGAGCAGGCATCTAATCTCAGTACTTGGGAAGCAGAAGCAGATGGATCTCTAAGAGTTTGAGACCAGCCTGGTCTACAGAGTGAGTTTCAGGACAGCCACAACGGTTTCACAGAAAACCCTCTCTTGAAAAACAAAACAAAACAAAACAAAACATGACAATTGATTCTGTACCTCTTCTAATCCAATATTCAAATTTTACACTCATTTCTTTAATTTTCCCCCAATACAAGATGACATAGCACACTTACGGCACATGTTTCTCCAGTCACCCAGTCACACTGGCTGTTTGCCATTCTTACATTTGGCATTTGTAAATGGTAAAGAAACATGCGATTGTGGACTTCCTTTCCACTTGGACTGGCTGGATGTTCTTACATGAGTTGACTCAGCCAGTCACCCAAGCAATAGAGATTGCTGTATCCCCTGTGTCTCATTACAGTACAGTGATGTTGGACTCAGTATGGTTTTAAAGGTGACCATTTGACACCATAAGATGGCAGTCATATTTTTCCTCAAATATTTACTCATTGGTTTTTGTAACTATCTGGGGTGTGTGTGTGTGTGTGTGTGTGTGTGTGTGTGTGTGTGATATACATGTATGCAATGGCTCATGTCTAAAGGCTGGAGAATAGCCTTAGGTATATGTCCTCTCCTTTTACCTTGTTCAAGGGAGGGTGTCTTGTTAACCACTGTGTATACCAGCTAGCTGGCCCTCCCTCCAGCTTTTCAGCAACTGATTCTCTCCTCTCAGCTCTCCATCCTTTAACAGGTATGCAGGAATCACGAGCACACAGCACTGCTTAGCTCTAGTGTGGGCTCCGAGACTCTGAACTCAGACTCTCACACCTGTGAGGTAAGTATTCTCTACCCAGTCTCTCCGGATCTTATGTTCCCCTCTGTTTTTTTGCAGAGATCTTCTTCCCTCCTTCAGTTTTAATGCTAATTAACTTATTTGATTACTACATTATGGAATCAAGATTCATAGTTTAATCAATGCATTAGAGTGGTTACAATCTATTAGTGACATTATTTGTTTATATGCTTTTTCCAACATATGACAACCTCCTCCAAAAATAGTTCATGTGTATGTGACTGTGTATGTGCAAATGTCTTTCTGTGTGTATGTGTACATGTGCATGCTCCTATGTGTTTGTGAATATGTGAGAATTCTCTATGTATGTATGCATGTCTCTCTGTGTGAGAATGTCTACATGCCTCCCTGTATGTTTATGCCTGCCTTTATGTATGTGTTCATATATTACTATCATTCATTGAGTTCTTTATTTATGAATCAAAAATAAATTTTCATATCTATTTATCTTATTGTTTCTTTGAAAGTTGGCCGAATCTTAAAGCTGTTTTTGTTGTTGTTTCCTTCTGTTTCCTCTTCATTACTCTATTAAGGTCTTGGTGTTGTAGAGCCATCAATTTCTTCTGGTAGTGCCTTGTTTTTTATGTTGTTATATGTATTCTTGCCCTGGCATCTGCCCATTGCTTCTTAGTTCACTCTTAGTCAGGTCTTAGTGGAATCTTAGTCAGTTGTGGCTACAAGGGTTGTATGTCTCCTGTCTGCTCTGGACAATGGCGTCTGCACAATTTCTTACTCTGGTCAGGCCACAGGATCCTTGCTGTCTGAAGCCACCTGACTCCCACTCTACCCCTGACACCACAGGATCACACTGTTCAGAGAGAAGTCTGCCCCTCTGTGATGACGCAGTCTGCCTTGAAGGCAGGCCCGAGGTCTCTGTGATGTGACCCCTGGGATTGCTGGGGAAGGCTCCTCCCAGCCCTGGTCCAGGGCAGGCCTGTCCGTGAGGTCAAATTCTGGACTGAAGCCGCCTGACTCCCATTCTACCTCAGACATCACGGGCCATCAGTGGGCATTAGCTGTGACCTACTGTGCTTTCTTCATCTGTAGCTGAGCCTAATCTGGCTTGAGGAGCTTTAGATTTTATTTTTTATGTTTCATGTATTTTAGAGAAAAGAGAAGTTTTATTACTGCATGGGTTTTTTATTTATTCTGAATGTTTTGATTTTTTATATAAAGTTTGGTATTGATTTTCAAAAAAAAATAATTAAAAAAAGTTGGCTGAAAATTACAATTTTAGGTCATTCCAGTCTTTCATCCTACATGTGTGTATTTGTAAGGATAAATCAGTTTTTTTGCCAAAAGGTTTAGAACATCATTTGCTGGTCATGTAAAAAGTACTGGCTCACTGAAAAATGTAATCTTCCAAATGTTGCATAGTTCACTGTATATCCAACAAATTAAATTAATTAAAATCATCATTAATGTCACCAGAAAGTTTCTAAGTACTAAGATGTTATCAAGTTCACAGTAAAGGATAAGATTTTTCCAAAATTCTATTATTTATTTGAAAGTTTAAATTTAATACTAACTGCAAATATTTTCAACTAGTTTTCTTAAACTGACAGACTGATTTAAATCTACCCCAACATGATTTATGTGTCAATCACTACACCACTCAAAAATGGAATTCCATGAAAAAGTCAGCAACTCAACCAACTGTGCCAATTTTTTATGAGTATTTTTTATCTTATCTCATACTATAATAAAAGCCATCTAACTGGCCTGAGGATGCCTCAGTTTATAAAGTTTGGTATGCACCAGTGAGGACCTGAGTTCAGATCCCCAGACCAGATGCCACAGTGTGCGTCTGTAATCCTATGGCAATATGGAGGGTCGAGAAAGGAATACCCCTGGAAGTGTGTGAGAAGGTAGTCTGGCATATGGAGAGACAGTCAAAATATCACTGGCACATGTCTATCCAAACTCTCACATATGAGCACGTCCATACCTAGCCATGAACACACACATAAACACATATGAACAGACACACACAGTCATGTACCCAAGGAGTATGATTTTTAAAACTAAATCCTCTTGATTAAGCGTAAGATATGTGTATGTGAAGTTTTCCCCCTCTACCTTTTAACTGTTAACACAAAGCAGAGAAAATATGATTTCCCAGTATAGATGGATTCCACAACCTTGAGGTACACTGGGTGCTAACAGTTTAATTTGGCACACTTTTTGTGGTGTTCATGGAAATGTTAACAGTACCAGAAAAAAAAGCCACTGACCTTTCAGTAGCAGTTTAAAAGTATAAAAATAGTGTTAACCACACTCACCCCTAGGGCCATTCCTTAAACATCTCTGACAGAACTTTACAAACTGTGAGAAAGATAAGTTTTATTTCAGTCACTACCAGTATCTCTCAGTAAGCTTTTAAGGAGAGAAATGCATGATTTCATTTGAAGAGAAACTCAGCAGAAAGGTTTCATAACAGAGGATGTGTTTGACTTTGTCTTTTACAGAAAAGAGGAGGGGTCCATTAGAGAAGGAAGGGTCAAGGATCTTAAGGGATGCGAGAAGAAAATCTGAGCCATATTACATTTGAATTGTCATAGAAACACCTACACAGAGGGCTTCGTAGCAACTTCTAAGTCCAAAACACAGAGTGAGTTGTTCCTTGGAATTATATGCGTAGGAGTCATCTACATACACACAGAATTCAAAATTAAGGTAACTGAAGCTATTAAATAAGAACAAAGTTAAGAGACGAGAGAGAAATCAGGATCCTAAACCACTCATAAATTTCAAATGTGTTGAAATTGTTCATTTTTCCAGAGCAGCTGTGGAGGAATAGAGACATCAAGAGAAAAAGAATTTACTTGTATAAACATTAAAAATTCCAGAGAACATACACACTTCTGTTTTTCATTGGGGTAAAATCATTTGTAATGGTCAATTTGATTTATTGACCAATCAGAATATGAATGTGATTAAGAAGCTGCAATGGAGAAGTGTCTTTGCTTCTCTTTGGGATCCACCTCTCTTCTCTACCATTTCTAGGTAGGTAGTTACTATCAGCTAGGATAGATTTTATTCAACACAAAGATAATTAAAACAAAGAGATAAATATAATAAACACAATTTTATAGAAGAATAAAAAATCTGAGAACTGAGCTGGTGCTCTCAGAGCGGTTAATTTTTTATGAACCAAAAAAGTCTCTAAACTCCAGTGCACTGACTTGCAAAGAGGATTTCTTTGTCCCAGGCTGCACCTTGATCTCCTTTATTTCTTATCTGACTCTTCTTAGGAGCCCTTTTGACAATTTTGAGGGAGTTTTTTTGCCTGCATGTGGAAGTCACTACTTGATATGAGACACACAGTGCCTTCACCTGTGATGGCTTGTAGAAGCTGCTACTGAACAGGCTTATTAGGACTCAGAAATATACCAAAACACTTCTTCACTCTTCCCTTCCATCAAGAAATCCTTGTGGCATTTCATGTTTTTTATCATAAGAAACTCAACCAATACTAGGTGAACTTGAAGTTTTGAAACTGGCTGATCATTGAGTAAAACACTGTTAATCCACAAGGAAAGCATTAAGAAGGGAGCAAGACACTGATTTTTCATATTATTGAAATTGTGTTAATTTGTAAATGATCTGTTAGTGGATTCTCCTAGAGGTAAGAGTTTGAATCACAAATTTGAATGCCCAGGAAACTCTCAGATAGAAGTGATAAACTGAAATTACCAAGGAACAAAAATCAAAATATGTATCACCCAATAAAGATCATCATGGACAAATGAAGTTCAGTCTTGCTGGAAAATTAGAAGATGTTGTAAGCTATATTTCAGAAATGCCCCATTTGAAGAGTGAGGAAATTGAAATGCCTATATTTTAATCACTTCTCAGGGAGCATGAATCCCTAGGATATCCATTTGCCTCCTGAATGTGTGAGAGTCACACGAAGACCTTTGCCAGTGAGTCATGGATACTGACATTCCATCAATTCTGGCATGAGCTAGGTTATGGACTCCAGGATACTGCCAATGTCTATTAAATAAACTATAGAATGACTTACATAGAAAGGGAATTTAGACTTTTAAAATACCACAGAGTTTTATTCATTCTTATGACTTCACATTGTGGTGATATATTTTATATTTAATAAAATCAGCCTGGAATATCAGAGAACAGATCCACCCAGAGTCAAGCCAGGAAGGTCAGAGAGTGATAACTTTTGTCTTTAATCCCAGCATGGGAAAGACCAGGAGTGGTGGCCTATGTTTTTAATCCCCTAACTCAGGAGACAGAGATCTTTCTGTGTTTCTGTGAGTTCAAGGCCTAACTACCAAGGAGTAGTCGCTCACATCTTTAATCCTAACTCTAGGAATATGATGTAGAGTTGAATATGGAAGTGAAACAATTGGGCAAAGAAGGTATTTAAGGCAGGCATAGGAAGACAGATTTATTCTGTAGAAATGACGAGGAGCCAGGCTGAGGAAGCTGGAAGATAGCTTTTACCCTGAGAAGTTCACTGGGTGAGATTTGACTGTAGTCTGTTTCCTCTCTCTCATACTCAAAACTGGTTTTATTAAATATAAAATATATCACCACACACTTGTGCTAGAAGCAAGCTAAAATGGGAATCTGCAGGGCCAGTTAGATCAGAATCTATTTCTCAGTCCTTCTGGTGTCTGCTTATAGCTTGTACTCAAGGAGTGCCTACCAGTGACTGTGGAACCCTGACTGGGAAGGCTCCTGTGAACCACACTCAGGCTAACTATCAAAGGTTGTGTTGGTGTTATGGGGAGTGCACGTCACACTACTCAACTGTATTTTTAGCTCCATCCTTTAATCAATAGTCTTGCTGTCAAATTTCTTCACTTTTCTAAACCTTGATATGTTCATGTGTCGCATGGTAAGTTTCTATGTAAATGTGTTACCTTAGATATTGAGGTAGTTCATGGGAAACAGTTATCATAATATTTGGCATTTGTTAAATGTGAATGGTCTGTTTGCTATTAAAAATAACCAGTTGGATTGCTTGACATTAAAGGATCCATATTATGGTTAGCTATTTAGAACTCACACATACAGTCACTCAAAATGGTCCTGACCTCATCTGAGACACACTTGTCAAAACCACTCACTTTGCAGCCAAGGTAGACATAACTTTGCCATGATCATTTCATCCCTCAATGTTATGTTTTCAAGCATTTAATTTATTTGAGGAAGTTAGAGCTGTGTTTTGAGTTAGGAAAATAATACAAACCACTTGAATAAGAGGTTAAAGTAAAATATCAAATATTATTTTCCAGCACTGTACAGGCTAAAATTTACATGTACCTGAACATCAGTTTTACTATTTCTTGGATTTAATTTATGTATATTCCATTTTTTCTAAAATATCTATTCTTATTCTTTTTTGATAATTTCATATATGAATATAATATGTACTTAGTTCCACTTCCTGTTTTTTCAACTTTGAGGACCCTCCACACATTTTCCCAACTTCATGTCTGTTTCTTACTATTTTTTAGACAATAGGAGTAAATAAAAAGGATACAAAAAATAAATAAAATAAAAAGAATACAAATTTTAAAAGAGGAGTCAAATTATCCCTGTTTGAAGATGATATGATACTGTATTGTACATATGAGATCCAAAAGACTTCACACATACATACACACACAAACACACACACACACACACACACACACACACACCAAAATGAGGCTTAGAAATAATCCACAGGCTCAGAAAACCTGTAGAATACAAAATAAACATTCAAAATTCAGTAGTCATTCTGTATACCAATGACAAGGATGAGAATGAAATCATGAAAACTATCCCATTCATCATTTTCTCAAAAAAAAAATCTTCCTAATAAACATAACCAAGGAAAATGAGAGACACCTATATTAAAGCTTTTAATCTGAATAAGTTCATGATAACACTAGAATCTGCAAAACAAAATTCACATTCTCAAGGTTTGACAGATATATTATGTCCATTCTAGCAAAAGCAATTACAGATTCAATGCAATCACAATCAAAATCCCCCAGGATAATCTTTGCAGAAATAGAAACAATAATCTTAAAATGTACATGGAAGCACAATAGATTCTCAGACAGCCAAAGCAACCCTAAGAAAAATAAGTGAAGTTGGAGAGAGTGCCACATTTGAACCCTATGTTCCAGAGCCATAGGAATGGAAACAGCAAAGGATTAGCACAGAGACAAAGAAGTGGGTCAATAGAGTAGAACAGAGAGCCCAAATACAAGTCATGAAAGTATACCCTGCCCAAATACAAGTCATGAAAGTATACCCTGATTTTCAACAAAGAAGCAGAAAGTACACATGGAGAGAAAACCAGAATTCTGATGGGATGATGTTGGGAAAACTGGTTGTATGTAGCAGAGTAAAATTGGTCCCTACCTCTTCAGCTTTTGTTATTACATCATATATCTTGCAATCCATAGGTCTACTTTTCTTTAAACTACTAAAGTTGTTCTGGATAAGAGACATCATAGTGAATGTTTGAGGTCTGGTTTCCAGCCACGGTCGCAATATTGATCTCTCCTCTCTGGAAATAAATTGTCTCTAAAAGAAATTTTTGTAGTTTTTCTCAATATCCGACCATAAGAAATGATTTTCTGTATGTGGCATAGCACTTACATGTCTCTCCTTTCTCCTATCCCCAGTGGAAATTAAAATTAAAAAAAAATAAACCACAAATCTTTTTGAACATACTTTAAAATTGTCATTGATTATCTTTATTTTGTCTGGGATGGATGGTCTGTGGTCAACTTTTTCCTTTGAGGTAAGAAGCATAGCAAACAAGAAAATCCATGGTGGCCAAAAAAAAAAAAAGCCACTTAGTAGTTAGAAGGAAATCTGAAGTCTGGTCATAGCTTTTGCCTTCAAGCCTTTGAGTTGATGATGTCACTGACAGTGTTGATGATTGTACCAGGGCTTTAAATGGACCAGGGAAAATCTTGGTAAAGTCTACACATACAGGATTGTAAAATTAGCCAACACTTAAAAAGAGCATTTTAAATAAAAAAAAAATTATTATTTTACAGTTTCATATACATATATAATTACAACCTTGTTTATATCATCCCTTACCATTTCTGGTCTTCCTCCCATTCCATGTACCTTCTTTCCTCCCTAAAATTCCCTCTTCTATTTTCCTGTTGTCATTTTGCTTTATTTCAGTTGTACTTTTGTGACCCACTGGGTTGAATCAAGTTTACCTACATGCACAAGAATATAAAACTCTTCATAAAGCATGGAGGACATACCAGTGGCTACATCATTGGAGACACTAGCCCTTTTCCCATTCATGACCAATGTTGATAGACCAAAACTTATGCAGACCCAGCACTGCTAGCCACAGCTTCTATGAGGTCATGAGTGTAATATCCATGCCATGCCCATCACTTTTCATAGCCGTCTTACTCAGTATCTAGTTATCCCATTCTTCTCTGCCCCTTTCTTTCACCACACTGCCTGGGCCTTGGAAGGGATGTTATCAACATTTTGCTGGGGCTGAACATTCAATGGCCCCTTACACTTACTGCCTTGCACAGCCATGAGATTTTACATTCATCACCCATTTGTCTCAAAAATGCCTTTCTGATTAAGACTGAGAGAAGTGTGTGCTAAACACAGCCAGCTCCTGATTATCATGGACAAGATCCTGAAATGATAGATTAACCTTAGATGAGTTGGGAAAGATGTCAGCAACATTATTACACACCCAGGCCAAGAATTAGGAGGGGTCCCATTCAAGTAAATCTGGGCATATTATATTCTAACAGATGAAAAGGAGCTATTAGTGAGGTCTCATCCTCTAAATAGGAGTCCAGGGGCATGTGGGAAACACCCCATGGCCTCAGAAGGGTGGATGCAGTTCAAGTGAGAAGACAGGAAAAAACTGACTAAAGCATTTTCCGTGGACTAGTGTTAGCATCAGCATCCAAATACAGTTCTATGAAGAGCAAAGGTTTAGTGACAGAGAGTTGAAGAAAAGCATTTTGATGGTATTGCATGAGCAGAATTTTCAGAAGGCTGGTCTTCTTAGAGGCAGAATGAGGACATGGTAATATTGATAATCCAGTTATTGTGATATGAATCTCAGAAGATTCACAGGGCTAAAATGAAACAGGTAGCGTGCTATATTTTCAGTAGGACAGAAACATAAGTAGAGGGTTCCTTGGCTTAACAACTCTCCAGTACACCATGGAAGTTTAGGCCAAGACTCTGCTTTCTTCGGTGTGATCTCAGTGAGTAGCACCCATATAATGTCCATGCATAAGTTGGATTTATGAGCTTGGTTCCTTGGTAGAAAGAAATTGACAGGGAATTACTCCCTGTCATGTGAGCCTCTCCATAAAGTAGCTTTCTTCCTAGAGTTCCAGAGTAAGAGTGCCTATGAGCATGATGTGAGTTCTCCTATAGTCTATTAAAGGAAATGAACCTCATCACCTTTATTCAATTGACACACATTAAAGGGAAAGGTGGGTTACAAAGATTAAGAATGTCAGAGAAATGGTGGTATTTCTAGAAGACTCTGGTTCATTTTTTAGTATCTATATGGTGGCTTAAAACCATCCATATCCAGTCTCAAGGGATCTGGAACCTTTTTAGTTATCATTGGTATTCCCCTTAGTGTCTGACCACTACAGGGAGCTCATATTTTAATGAGTGGTATAATTTGTAAAGCCTGTAAGACTTTTAAAGTTACATTTCTAATATTAGACCTTGTAAATGGCATGTCTTAATGGTGATGTGCTTGTATGTCAAGTAGACAAAGAATTGATTTGCTGGTTATTATTATGTCAACTTTAGGCAAACTAAAGTCATCTTAGTGGAAGAAACCACAATGAAGAAGATTCCCCCATAAAATTGGGTTATAGGCAAGCCTGTAAGGCATTTCCTTAATTAGCAATAGGTAGGGAAGATCTCATTTCATTGTGGGTGTGCTATCCCTGGGTTCTAGAATAAAGCAGGCTGAACAAGTGATAAGGGAACAAGCCAGTAAGCAGCACTCTTCACTTCTCCTGCCTCAGCTCCTGCCCTGTCTGAGTTTCTGCCCTGACTCCCTTCAGTGATGGACTATGATGAGAAAGTATAAGCCAAATAAACCCTTTCCTGCCCAAGCTGGTTTTGGTCATGATGTTTCATCATAGCAAGAGTGACTCTAATTAAGATTCCTAGTTACTGTGGCACAGTACAGTATTAGGAACTGGTAAAGCCTTCAACCCTTCAGTCCTTGAGGGATGCAGGCATCTTGCAGAAAGTTTATACAGGAGCAGGAATAAAAATGTCACACACACCTTCACCTTACTTAGCAAGTTTCCTCATTTCTTCTCTCAGAATGTCTTCATAAGCAAAGCATTGAAACCATTCCGGGTTTTCCAGATTCCTTCTTTCTGTAGATCTGGACATTATTCTTTGAGAGGATTTGTTGGAGCACAGGAGACTTGTAAAAGAGTGCATGCACAAGCAACCCAGCCAATGCATTTCTGAAAAACACTTTAAGCCACAATTTTTGTATACTATGTAATTTTACCATTAATTCACCATAAAATAAACTACCCCTCCCAAAAAATAATCTAAGTAAAAATTTAAAAAAAAAAGAAGAAGAAAGGGGAGGAAATACCTCTACAGAGTCTGGCATGTGCATCTATACCAGGTAGAACACAAAGAGACATTTGCCCTTGTGACTTTATTTTGAAATGTGAACAGTTACTTTTTCAAAGTCTCCCTCATATATTTCATAAAAATGTCTTGCCTCTTAAAGCCTCAAGCCCAATCTGTTACTTGTATTTTCTCCAAATTTTCAATTACCATCCAACTCCTTTCCTCAGTCCCTTGAGGTTAATGTAGAAAATATACTGCATATGCCTTTGATAGCAAATTGAACTTGTACATGTTTTTAGTCGCTCCCAGGAGCCCTGTGATGACTGAGATGAGCATGAGGTCATGAAATCCAGAAAGGGTGAACTCCCTCCCTCAATGCATGCTAATGCTGGCTGGAGTTAGAACAAAATGGTAGATGATGGAGGGTATGGTTCTTGTCTTTTGTGAGCCAGCAAAGACTCCAATTTGTATTGGAACAGCTCCTGCCCACTGGGTCAGCCTACTGGCTGGATTTAATCACAGTTTCTAGTCTGGGCTTGATTCAGTAGCTCAGTATAGACACAGCTTCAGTCGTTGGCCTTTTACTGCTCCTAAGACCAGTTTTCAAATAAGTAACTGGCTAAATGGTTTCCAGATGCGAAAATAAAAACTATACAGATGCAAATATATTACATTTAATTTCAAGGCTGTTTAAGGGTTTTATTTTTTTCTGTGCCTACAGAAGACAGCTATAAAAATGCACATCACTTCAACGGCATACTTCATCAATTACTCTATTAGCAATAACAATGTGGGAAATAAAGGGTGAAATTGAGAACAATAAAGCAATGAGGAAAATGAACATAAACAAGAAATGGAAATCAAGCAATGAACCATAGTTACCCAGAATACACTTTAGTCCTATTAGAAAATAGATGTTTCTGACCACTGATCAAAATCCTCAATTTTTAACCATCTTTCTTTTGACATTGAAGTGTGGATGCTATATAGTGATAATCCCATGCCTCATCCTTGTCCTAATACATGTTATATACCCCCATGATTCCCTATGGGGTTGTAGTTATAGAATTAAAACAAAAATCTGTCAAATAAATCCTAAAATATTGAATTTACCACCGGCAGGCAGGTTGTGTTTTAGCACTCACATGATGTAGTGTGAGAAGAGACTGGTCATGTGCAAGTCACATATGTGGGTCCATAAGTAGGCACAGACACAGGTAGACGGATGTTGGGCATCATAGACTTGTCTTCATTAACTGACAATTGACTATTCAATGAGAAGTTGGTCAGCCTCTGCGTTTATTTAAAAATCTGTAAGACACTAATCAGATTAAGCTGCTGTGGGTTAAGGCAGCTGAGAAAAATAGCACAAAGCAGGAAATCAAAGAGTGAAGTTCACAAAAAACAAAATAAAGGAGTTTTGACATTTGTTTTATGGAAACCATGACCTTAAAAAACGACATGATCTCAATTTTATTAAGGTTCAAACAATTAATTCATGATGTTTCCTACGAAGGCAGAAGGAGAACTGCTGTAGAGAATGGAGTTTTAAAGAGAAACAACAGAAGTAGGGCATTTCAGCCTATTTCAAGTCACCTCTACAGGAGAAAAACAGATCATAAAGAGGATGAATACCTCACTTCTTATGTACTCACTTGACAAAGGTAAAATGCTGACTCCACAGTCCTTTTCCAGTTTCTTGGAAAGGCATGCCAATTGGCAACATTTTTGTTCCTCCACAGTCATCTGGCAAATGGGCTAAAGAGAAGCTGGACACCTCTGTGAGGACTGGGAGAGAACCAGGTGCCAATTCCTCTATCACACGTGAAGGAGCGCTCAGTCTGATGTACGGCCCAGATGTTTTTCTGCACATGCTCAAGGCTAGGAGAGCTCAGTAAAAGGTATGCTGCAACTATTCTTCCATCCCTGTAGATATGAAACTCCATGGACAGTGAACACATGGGCTCTCACTGGGTTTCTAACTCATTGCTTCTGTAATCACATGCTCAAGATTGCCAATTTACTACCCTGCTTTGTTAATTCAGTGACTTCCAATTAACTTCTAGTTTCATTAACCTTAAAGTCTTCTTATGAAAGGCTGAGGACCAGAAAGCCATGACCCAGTATCAAAAAACAGGCTCCTCAAACATGCCCAAGAGGCAAACCACAACCACCAAACAGCTTGGGATCAGAAACACCCTGGACTGACCCTTCAAACCCAAGTCCAACTATAGGAACACCTGACTCACTCTTGAGGGAGGGGGGAAAGAACTGGATTTGGCCAGAAGTGGAAACTGATCTAAGCATTATTGGGTCAGTGGGACCATAGGACTGTCTGCTCCCTGCCCAGGGAGGGGATGGGGAGTTGCAGAGAAGAAAAATGACGAGATGTGTTGGGAGGGGGAAGAGACCTTGAATAAGGATATACAGGGATGGAAAAAAAAGAATTCAGAGGGAAAGCTGAACACAAAGAAAATATATGTGTAGCAATCTTATTTGTATTTCCACCCTTGATAAGCCATGCTTATGATTCTTATCCTCTGTATAGTTATTGTTAACTCTTCTGCATTTTAAATTCTTTTTACTGTTTTTTTTTTCTTGATAACTACAAAATTAAGAAGGAAAAAAAAAAAAAACAGGCTCCTGATTTTCCTGACCTTGACCTCAAGATCTCAGTCCTCAATTTGTCTAAAAGACAAAAAATACATATATTCCAGCAAGCCCATCTTGTGAGACCAGATCCAATGATCCTGGATACTTGGATCCCCGAGTATTTCATCAATGTGTATCTCTTGTATTGTGTGTATCCTTCATAGTCAAGTATCTTGCCTCATTTGACAATGCTTTGTATCTTCCTAGACTACAAGACTCAAGCTGAAGAAATATAAGGGAGGCCTTGAAACACAATAAAAAAAAAAATGACTGAGGCAAAGAGTCAAGAGATCAGGATTCTAATCTGAGAGATGTCATATACTTGTGTGACCCCAAAAAGACCAAAATGTGGATTGTGAGCCTCACTTCAAAAAACAGTCTAGTTACATGGAGACATGAAGTTCCCAACACTTTGTACCAGTATTCTGCTGTGTCTGATAAATCTGTGTTGTGCTACTTCTACAGGAATGGAAAATTCTAGTGAGAGAATTTTTACCTCTTTGCCTGCAGTTTTCTCTCTCTGCCTAGCACCTACAAAGATGAATAAAAATGAGATATCAGAGGCTGCATTTTATATCCATGGGGGAAAAAACACCTTCACAGAGACTCTTCATTCATGCATTCAGATTTACTACTGCAAACCTGTGGGAACCTGCTGCATTCACTTCCATTCTGTCATTATCATTGAGAACACAGCCCGGGGTCTCCTGTGGGCTTACAGATGAAATGCTGAATGGCAACAAAGGTAAACAAGACAGAATCTCACTCTCTATTCCCACAACTGCTTCCCTAGTATTTAATGACATAAGAAATACCCAGAAGCCTCAGTTGTGTTAAGCATGAACATAAATAATGTGACAATCCACAGAGAAAGAATGTGAATATCCTTAATTCTGAAGTCAGAGCCATTTCTCTCCAGGTGTCTTTCAAGCTCAAGTTATATTTTTTACCGTTCTTGCAAAATTTAGCATAACAGTGGGTCTTTCTAAAATAAAAGCTGTAACTTAGAAGGTGAGGGGAAGAGTTTGTGTGAAGTCCACCCAACTGCCTCCCTCCTGCTTCTTCTGGTCACTGTCTCCTCTGAAACAGCACATCTTCATGGCCACTCATGCCCTAACCTAAGGGACAGAATGAACAAAGGCCTATGGAATACATTTCTAATATGCAGGCTACTTAAGACAGCTTGTTTTGATACATGTATCTTGTCTATAATGTGATCAGGAAAATGGCTAATTCTTTCTGCTCTATGGCACACTGGCACTTTGTCACACATTGGAGCCAGGGTTCCAATGACTGGGTAAAGAGAGATGTGCCATAGTCAACTGGTGTCTCAGAAGGTCTGGTAAGATCTGAGTTGGAGCCCAATACAAGGGTGCAAGTGAATAGTGTCTGTGGAGAGGTTCATCAACCTGTCATTCAAGTTGGAATGAGTATTAGGAGACTGTAATCATACCTCTGGCTCCAGAGCACATCACAGCTTCCAAATAAAGGCTGTATCTTCCTATGTCCATCTCTCCACCTGGAAATTCATTCATTTATCTAAAATAAAAGTTCCATTTTACTTTTTTTTTAAAAAAAATTGTTTCAGAATGATTTACTGGAATTTTCAGGTTAAAGGAAGAATAAAAAAAGCAACATGGAAATCTAAAAATCATCTTTAAAACCAGCTAATCTTCAACATGGTTCAACTGCATGTATTTGAGCATGCATCAGATGAAATGAGAAGTATTTGTAGACATTGGTTGGAAAGATCCCTTTCATGTCATATGGGCACATCAGAAGTCCCCAGAGCAGCAGTAGAAATACACTGCAACCTTGGTACATTGCTCATTTTATCACATGCAGAAATGTTTATCATGAAGCCTCCTCCAGCATCAGCACAGGAGAGCTATAACTATGATACAACACAAAATAGTACATTTCATAAGACATTAAGAAATTTTTCTGATTTTTTTCCATAACAATTATTTTTTTAAATTATTTGTATAGTACTTTATTAAATAAGAACTTTGTAGACAATAATCTCATTTTGTTGTGTCCAAAGGTTGGACAGGCCTGAGAGCATGAATAATGCTATATCCTTTTTCTTATTGAGATTAAGAATGCAAACCTCGATTGTTACAATGATTAAAAAAAGTCTAGGACCTCTCTCTACATCTCTACTTAGTCTAGGAATTGCAGAATATTATTCAGTCCAAAGAGAATCAAGTATCTAAGCAGAGAGGAAAGAAACCAGAAACTCCTGCCATCCTTATCTGAGGTCTCTACTTCCCTCTTAGTATGGAGATGTGACTCAGTGAAGCACAGCTCCTGTTCTCCAGATCCCTGCAGTGAAGACCAGGCTGCTCACTCCAGTTTGCTTTCACATAGTAAGAATGGAGAAAGGAGATCTGCTTAAGGTACAGCTGCCCTCTCTTACTTTCTCTTGGACAGTATCTTTGCACTACCATTAAAGTGAGCCTTCAAAATTCAATTCTAAGAAAGAGAGAGGGACAAGAAGGGAGGGAAAAAGGGAGGGAGAGAGAGAGAGAAAGAAAAATATGTTTGCCCAAGACAAGTAAAGGAATTCTGGTATTGATATATTTCTTTTGATATGTCTCTTCCAGTGTTTAAATGCTCTCTTTACTCCAATTCCAAGTCTATATTCATTTCCTCTTGCAGAATGAATGACATTGCAGAAAAGCCATTTCCAAGCATGTGATGGCTACTTAAGTATAATTTTTTTAGACTGTTGTCTCTCTAGCTAGACCTAATCAATACAACTGAAGATAGCATTGGTAATCAGAATTTTGAATAAATTCTCTACCTGATATTCTTTTTACACCAAAGTACAATAGTGAGAAGATTAGCACAGTTGTTGAGGATGAATAGATAGCCTGGAGGGTAGTGGAGGTAGAGAGACCAGTTAAGACATTGTTGTGACTGTACAGGCAAACGGTGGTGAAAGATGTCACTTGGTTGTGGAAGTGGCACAGAAAGAGAGGAGCCTTGGCTTAAGATCACTGCAGATGGAGATTTGCGGACCTTGTTTCACTCTGTAGTCACCCTGGATCAGGTTGAGCTAGCTTAGGCGTGTATCTGGGAACAGCAATCTTAGGAGTGGCTCTGGGTGTGGATTCTCCCATCTCCTTTTTTACTTCTTGACTGGGGACAATGGGTCTCTTTGAAGCTAATTCAAGCACTGAGAGACTAGGTTGGCAGACACAGTTTCTGTCACAGCACTGGTCTTGCTTCAGCTACATGGAGTTCTCCTACCAAGCAAGAATAATAGCCATGAAGAAGACATAAAAATGGCTCTCATGTTAGACTCTGATCTGAAAGTCACCAGTTCTAAAGCTGTGGGGCATCTGAAATCAGGGACCACTGCCAAGTCACCTCTGTAACATGAGTTCCTACTAGTACCTTCTATACAGCCACTATGAATCTGCCTATCTGTGAATCTTCATCCTGCAGACACCATAACCATCTCAAAGGATCCCAAAGAATGAGAATATAGGAAAATAAAGAACAAAGCACCATGGATTTGGATGATAAGTCCTAATCTGTTTTTAGAATTCCCATCTTTTAGGAGATTGTCTCAAGAAATACAACAAAATAATCTGCTGAAGTATGTTCAAGAAAATATGGGTTTGGACAACATTAAGCAACTTTCTAGACTCAACATTAGACCCCCAGGGACTTTAATAGAACAACATGCATGAAAGCTTCAGGATACTGAAACACACACCCTGACATAGAAACACTGAAGTCTGGAGCCACAAAGCCATTCACAAAGACAAGGATCTACTTTATGCTTTAGCTTCTTTGTTTTGAAAAGAAAGGTACTAACATCCTTGTAGTGCCTCTTTTATGAGGATTAGAATACATGATGAGAACACAGATATGGAATACAGCTTAGCAAAAACAATAAATCAAACTTTAAAACAAAATAGGCCAAAGCAGCATCTTACCAAATTGATTTACGATGTCTTAGCTAGTAAGAGAAGGGAACATGAATTCATAAAGAGGCATTTTTTAAAATTATGTGTAAGTGTTTGTGTCTATATTTAAGAGTGCAGATGTATAGAGAGGCCAGAAGAGGGTATTGGGCCTGCTAGAACTGGGTTTACAAGCAGTTGTGAGCTACCAGTTGTGGCTGCTGGAAACTGAACTCAGGTCATTTGATGAGCAGTTAGCTCTCTTAACTGCTGTGTTACTTCTTGGCCCAGAAGGACATTCTTCAAGGCAAAGTTCGAGAATTTCTCATAGAGAGGCAAAACAACCAGCAACGGAGACCAAGCAGGGATGATAAAACTAAGACAAGGATGAGGATTTGGAGTGGTGACCAGCCACTGCTCCTCTGCTCCCTCTGTAAACTCTGAAACCAGGGGTGCAAGGTGCAGCAGCCCAGAGGAAAGCAGAAACTTGCTCTATAGTCAGGACTATTGCATGGTTCATTTTACCCCAGGGAAGGAGTTCTGGGGTAGGAAAGTAATACCAGGGTGACAGCCTCAGAAATTCTGATTGCTTTAGTCTATTCTAGCTGTAGCCCAATATTGTTTGGTTTTGGTCTTAATTTCTCAAAATGTTTCTAATTTGCCTCAAGGTTTGAGAACCCTCATGGAAAGTATATATCACATTATATGTATGATAAATGGCTTGCTCAGGTGATATTTCACAAAATAGTTACTTTCTCTAAAGGATCAGAAACTATCCAGGGAATAGAAAAGTTGCTAAAAAAAAAAATGAAAACACACATGAATACTGAAGAGCTAGATTGGAAATGAGGGAAAAGATGTTTAAGAGTAAGGCCAAAGATAAAGTTGTTTTTTTTTTTTAAATAAAGTCAAGAAAGCTTTTTCTGAATCTTTTTTCTTTCTTCCATGGAAGCAGGTGAATATTCATAGCAGTGGACATCAGGGGAAGGCAAATAGCAGAAAAATAATAATGTCAATAAATGGTAGACTAATGAGAAAATGAATAACAAGGCAGCTTCAAATACATGGGAAGTTTCTTCTCAAGTAATTCTTAGAAAAATTTCTAGTGGATAAGAAATATGAATTTCTAGTTTACAGTAAAAAGTCGTCATTATATTTTTCTTTCTATAAACATTTTAGATACTTTGACATTTCATAACTTTATGTTTTTAAATTTTGCTTAACTAATATTTTTAAAAAGGGCTGATAGATAAATAGATGATAGAGGATAGATATTAAGTGATATAGGCAGATAATAAAGAAATGATAGAGAGATAGATAAATAGATGATAGACCAAAAGATAGACAAATAAACAATAGATTGATAGATAGATGATAGATAGATAGATAGATAGATAGATAGATGATAGATAAATAGATAGATAGATAGATAGATAGATAGATAGATAGATAGATAGATGGATGGATAGATAGTATAAGAACTCTTACACATGTACATGAGCAGTGGCTTATGTGTTTAGACTAGAAGGTTAGGAAGTTGGTTGTTTTTACCATGGGCCCTGGGGATCAGGCTCAGGTCATTAGGCTTGTGCAGCATGCATTTTTACCTACTGAGCCATCTTCCTGGCCATGATCTTTAATGATTTTTGAAAGTGAGATTATTCGATCAAGGTAAACTGTTAATTGACTTCTAACCACACATCACAGCAAGCTCCAATCCAAAGGCTAGCTAGACAATATGAACTGAACTCAATACAAGGAGGAGGAAGAGGAGATGGAGGAGGAGGAAGAAAGGAGGGAAGAACGGATGGAAGGAAGGAAGAAAGGAAGGAAGAAGAAGAAAACAGAATTAAGCAATTTCACAGTTGGTGGCAAGAGGTGGAATAGTTCAAAAGGTGATTGGTAAGGGGAGATATTGAGTGGAGATAAATATATTAAAAATATATTGCATAAAATTGTCAAAGAATTAAAATTTATTTTAAAGATTAGTTGAATGCCTCAAGGAGCTGAAATCCAGCAAACCACACTTCCTCACTGCTCCAGAAGACACTATAGAGTGAGTAGCCAGGAAGAAATGGAAGAAAGGGGGACCCCCCTCTCATGAACTATTGGTATCACTGTTTATTCAATACCTTGGGAAAAAACAGTGTTACCTTTCAGAGGTCAAAGAATTCTTTGCAGGTTGCTGCTACATTTCAAGTGTTTTGGAACTAAGACTGACCACCTCCATCAAGCATGCAAGATATTGGACTGATGTCATGTAGAACCTGGTGGTCAACCAGAACACTTAAGCTGGAGTTCAAATACAGATGTCAAAAACTAGTTTAGGCCAGAATAATTTAGTTCTGATACTATTACTTTTTGAGATGAAAGTTGTGGAATATTACCACTAACCAGCCCTATAGCTCTGTCCCTGTAATCACATCCAAAGAACCATCTCATACTAAATTGCCCATGTCTTAATGTAATTGTAATAGTTTAAATATCCCTCATTACTTTTCAAGACATTTGCTGTGTAGCAGAGGATGTGAGATGTGGCAATGCCCTAGAGTCTGTCTATCTTGTCTCTGTATAACACAGATCTCCCAAACAAACCATCTTGGAAACTTAGTTTCCTCACTTATCACCGGTGAATAACAGAAAACAAATCTGTTCTCAGTTTCTGCCAAACCAATGCACAGGAGATTTCCATTGTTCCCTGGGAGTCATTACTCTGTTTTGGTTTGGTTGGGTTCAGACCCCTGGAGATGGCCCTTGAGTTTCAGGTTCATTTGAACTGCTGAGTTTGGCCTGGTTTCCATCTGCAGCCATGAAATTGCTTTGAATTTCTCCAAACTCAGCCCAGGTTTTCTGAAAACTCATCTAAGAGTAGGTTAGGGTTCACTGAGAGGTTTGCAGATCTATTTGATTATTTAGCCCGTTCAGATACTAATTTCTAAATTGCCAGGTGACAAGTTGCTCTGGTTGGCAATTCTCTCCTCTGAAGGCCCTTGTGTGCTACTCAAGCCTAATTAAAGATTGATTTTTTTTCACTATAATCTTTTCTACTAAGAGAAACTAGGGTATTTGAAAGGAGAAGATAAGTCTCCAATTCCCTCTTGACTTTTCTCCCAAACAAACAGAAGAAGCATTGGCTATCAAACCCTATTCAGAGTCCCTTTCTCCATTTGAGCTCATTGAGATCTCTTCCAACTGATGCTGCAGAAAAATAAGAGATAGGAAATATGGAGGAATTTTAAGGTTCTGGTTTCAAAATCTATTGAGACTAAGCCATTTCTGCAAGCAGATGGGCAGTACCAAGTTCATCTGTATGAGGAGAAGGAACTAGAACAATACAGTTGTATAGTTGAGAACGAAGAAAGGGAAACGGGAGCCATTTGTGAGTGTGTTTAGGGCAGTTTCCCCTGAAGTAGTGCACCACACATAGGAGAGAGCTCTATAATTTTAAAAAGTTTAACACAATTTAAAAATGTGTCTTAGAAAATTAATGTTATGATCTATGACTCACTCATCTATGTCTCCCTTTCTCTTGTCTGTGATACCTCCTTGCTAAAGTTACTTAAACTCAAATATTTCAGATGTATAACTTGGACACACTGTCACCATCACCAGGCATATCCTTCACATGTAACAGTTATTTTATACCATGGCTGCTGAGCATCTGTCAATTATCTATATACAGTGCTGAGCATGTGGCTAAAATGAAAACTAAAGTTAAAACGTAAAACCCATTTGAAATGACTATAGATAACATTTTTTAAAATCTTTTGGATGCATCTATACTCCAACCTAGTGATGGTACCACAACCTAGTCTTAAGTTTTCACTACATGTGTTTAACATAGGCTGCCACTACTCTCAATGTTGTGGGACCTGGGAGAGTGGCGTCAATAAATGAGGCAGATGAAAGTCTTATGATGTTATGGTCAACTTTATTCAGAGCATCAGACAATTTATACTCTGAAGGTTAAGAATGGTCACATGGGTAAAGTTCTCATGAGTTCAAGCTGTATACAATCTCGAAGACAATGAAAATATTTTTTGTTGAATCATAGTTATCCTCAAAGGCAATGGCTTTATGCACTTTGGCCTGTTTTGATGACAATAAAATTCTATACTTAGCCTTCTGAGTTTCATGAATAAAATCAAAAATAACAAAATCAGAACCTCTATATGTTTGTCTATAGAGGCATACAAACATGTAATTGAATAATAACTGCAAGCAATAATGAGTAACAGGAAGTAAACTCACTTCTATCCACAAAACACATTCCAAGAACAATTCCAAAAACATAGGTCACAAGATTCTTGTCTAGTTTTCTTGAAGTGTTCTCACAATGCTCAGATTTCTCTTCACCAGACTCCACTCCTGGTCCATGTTCCTATGCTAGGTGTCACTGTGCAGGCTTTCACACAGACTCCACTCCTGGTCCATGTTCCTATGCTAGGTGTCACTGTGCAGACTTTCACACCAGACTCCACTCCTGGTCCATGTTCCTATGCTAGGTGTCACTGTGCAGACTTTCACACCAGACTCCACTCCTGGTCCATGTTCCTATGCTAGGTGTCACTGTGCAGACTTTCACACAGAAGAAGTGTAAACATAGGAAAGAATGAGAAATAAAACCAAAATAAAGTTGCAAAGGAAGGTCACAATCTAGGTAGGGAACAGATTATTTTATTTATTTTTTCTCTTTTTTTTGTAAAAAAAAAAAAAATCTTTATTTGCCAAATACTTCAGAGACAAGCTGATATGCACCTAATGTTAGAATTTCACATAGTTCATTTTGATAAAAAATAGAATATTGCTAAGGATAGAGGTTTTGATTTTGTTATTTTTGATTTTATTCATGAAACTCAGAAGGCTAAGTATAGAATTTTATTGTCATCAAAATAGGCCAAAGTGCATAAAGCCATTGCCTTTGAGGATAACTGATTCAACAAAAAATATTTTCAAGAGACAATTGTTTTAACATATCTGGCCTCAATATGCTGAGGCAATTATTAGATTTCATACCTTTGCTCCAAACAAAATAAACCAGTGATTTTCTCAAGCACTTTGAAGGTTAGGAGGAGTCATCTAGAGATTTCATTCTCAACATGAATTTGAATTACTCTCTGGCTTATGTAAGATTTCTCCACTGAACAATCTGTGACTGGTGTGATTACTTCAGAATAAATAATTTCCACAGCCTCTTACCCCAAAATTGAACTCTTGAAGGAACACAATGTTTATACAGGAACTTGTTTTCTATTTTTATTTTTCCAAAACAAGATCAGGAAGTAGGTATCTGAGATTCAAAATAGTAGCTAGCATAGTGGTCCATGGCTATAATTCAGGTACTTAGGAGGCTAGTACAGAAGGATTTGTGAGTTCTCTGATTGGCCTGGCCTCATAGTGAGTTTGAGGCCAGTTTGGGAAACACAAATTTCTGTCTTAATTTTTAAAATTAATTTAAAAATTAATTAATTTAAAAATGGGTGGACTGCTAAAGACAAAGGGAAAGGATGAAATTATCATTTTTTATTACATATATTTATATATAACTGCTAAGAAATGGAAATTTTTAAGGAAATTTCTAGCAAAGAAGAAAAATAACCCATAATACCTGGGTTTGGCTCTCTGATACTGTTTTGGCTTTCTAATATTGTTTTATCCATTCTATAAAAAAACGTATTATCTTAAATCTATGAATGAAAGTTAATATTTCTGAATGTATTTACATCAAAGAATCAAAGATACTTTTTAAGGTTCTAACATGAAAGTAAAATCTGCTGAAAAAGAAGTTTAAGCTTATATAGTTTTATTCTATTATTTTATTACAAGAGTTTTTTATTAGTAAAAAAATTTCAAATGTCTATATTTGTTGAATGACAAAAAATAGCTTAAAAAGTAAGTTAAGTTCTCTTTATCTATCAAATATATACTCCTTGGACCACCACATTTTCAGTCAACATCACTGTTGTGTGGCCCTCAAATTCACATTTTGTCTTCCCACTGACTCAGCATGTACCCATATTTGGAGATAGAATTTAACAGCATAGCTAAGCAAAAATGAGATACTGGAGTGGAATCTGGTCCAAGATGACTAGTGTCTTTATGGTAAGACAAAATTCTGACACAGACCTGAAAAACGGGAAGGTGGTCATTCATCAGCCCAGGAGAAAGGACTGAATAGAATCTTCTCTCATCTCTTAAAATCAACCAACCTATTGATATTTTCTTTACCTCTGCACTATGAAAGTAAACTTTCTGTAATCCAAGTCCCTCCATCTGTGATACTTTATTAGTGTACCACTAACAAACTAGTAGCCATGCCATTGGATATGACATTGAGCAACCATCTATGTAGATATGCTATTCTGGGTTGCTAAGGGACTTCAAGGGATGAGAAGAACCATTACGGACAGATTAAAATGGGATAGGAAAGGGGATGAAACATATGTGGAGACTGAAAGGAAAGATTGGGGGCTTCTGTAGTTAGGATCTCTCTGCAAGATAAACATGGATAGCACAAGAAGGAACACATAAGCTAAGAGGCACCAGATGGTCCTGGTAATCACTGTATGTAGGTTTCTCTTTGCCTTCTCTCTTCAAGAAAAACAGTCATCTTCCCAACATCACTCTCTTCTGTTTCCTTGACAAAAAATAACGATCTAGAGGTAGGAAGGAAGATGCCTTCTGTAGCTTGCAATTCACTGAGTCGGCTAGGCAACCTTGATGACCTGCCATCTCATGTGATGTACCAGATGGTCCCAAAGTACCTCCCATTCCAATAGTTGATATATTCCCCATTTGCCACAGAGGTATGTTTCCATTTACCTCTGTGTTTATCCACAAAGGCCATTTCATCAAATGCAGCAGATCTTGTTACTTTCACAGTTTAGTTGTCCTCCTGACAAACAAGAGCATAAATACATTCAACCTATAAAGCCAGTCATATCATTTAAACTTGGCTATAGTTCTCTAAGAAAATTGCCACTCAGGAGCTGGCAGTATGTATCAGCAGGTAAATGGTCGTGCTGCAAAAGCCTGATGACCTGAGTTTGGGCTTTAGAAAACACTATGGAAGACAAGAACCAAGCCTTGAAAGTTGTCCTCAGACCTTTGGATGGTTTTGATGGGAATGCCTATCATAGGCTCATGAATTTGCATGTTTAGTCGCCAGTTGATAAGCAGTTTGGAAGTATTGGTCGGGGGGAGTCCTACAAGAGGAGGTATGTTACTGGCAATGAGCTTTGGGGTTTCAAAAACCTACCTCAGTACTAGCTCCTCCCTCTAATCTTCCCCCAGCCTGTGAATTAGGATGTAAAGCTCTCAGGTACTTCTCCAACACCAGGCCTGTCTGTGTCCCACTATGTTCCCTGCCATGATGATAATGAACTAACCCTCTGAAACTGTAAACAAACAGCCAATTAGATGCTTTATTTTGTAAGTATTGCCTCCATCATGGTGTCTCTTCACAGAAATAGGACAGTGACTAAAGCATGCTTCTACCTATGTGTGCACCATGGCACACAAGCACATGTCCTCACACATGCATTACTAGATAAGATTCAAAAAAGAGACATTATTCAGTTTCACTTATTGGCAAAATATATAGCACATGTTAAGCAAATATTAGTCTAGATTTAAATATAAGACTGTATTCTCCTGAAAAGTTGAGTGTTGACCATCTCAACAAATCTAAGGGTTTTTTTCTTGTCATTTGTGTGTGTGTGGGGGGGGGTACACATGTAGAGTGTGATTGTGGAAAAAACAACCTTGGAATCTCAGGTGCTGATCGATGTTTCCTTTCTTGTTGACTGATGTATAGGCCAAGCTAACTGATCCATTAATTTTGAGATTCTACTGCCTTTACTTCTGGTCTCTTGGTAGGGAGATTACAGAGGTCTGTTCTACTCTATTAGACTTTTGTGAGGCTTCTGAATCAAGCCATCAAGCTTATAGGACAAGTCTTTTGTCCACTTATTTTTCCATTCTGACTATTGGACCATTGATGAAACTTTATAGAAGGGAATTTACATAACTGTGTGTGTGTGTGTGTGTGTGTGTGTGTGTGTGTGTGTGCGCGCGCGCACGCGCGCCTTAGGCATTCAAAGCAAATTAAACTCTTTCAATGAAAATGTTAAAAATAAACTTGAGAATTTCTGCTAAATATGCAGATATCATAAATTGTTATTAATTTCTATTTATTAAGAATGCAATTGCTAATAACATATTTTAAATTTTTATTTAGATATGAATTGGTCAAACATTGTAAAAGTATTTAGAAAATTAAAACCCAGATATATAACAAGCAAATTCTGTATCTTCATTCACACAGATCTGACTTCCATCAAATAATTAAAAGGCTCTTGCTGGAAATCCTTTTCCAGATTGTATCTGAGTTTTTATTTATCACACAACAGTTGATCCCCCTGCCCAGCAATTCCACATTGTTACTCATCTGACTGCTAATATAATGCCTCACTGAGAACTAAATGCTATCTTTCTTCTTTGGACTTAAAAAGTTAGTCATAGATTTGTTATTTGAAAAAAAACCAGAATTCAACAGAGATTTGGGTTATACCACCATGCATGGACATTTTTTAAAAAATAGAAAGTGCTTTGTTACCATTGATTTAAAGCCACAAACATGCTTTGACTCGAATTCAATATATTTCTTATTTGTTTCTGATTTTCCCTTTCTTTTCTTTTAATTATTATTAGGAGGTATAAATTTCGAGAAAAGCTTAGCCCTGACAAAGCCCCATTATTTGCACATGACAAGGTTGATCAAAAACAGTTGGATTTTCCTAAGAAGTCTTTTATGTCTCCTCCACAGAGTATAAATAAATGAAAAGGATTAGACTGAGGAAACCAAGAGTAATTCATGACCAATGCGAACCACAGACAAGGGGTTGCAGATGGATGAACCCAGAAACTTGGAGACTGCTTTAGGCAAGAAAACCCTCTGTCTGCCAGCTTCACCAGCACCTTCAACTTTATGAAGAAGCAGAACCCATATTTTAGTTTGTGGTGTCATCTTTATTTATTAGCACTCTTTTGTACTTTAGTGTTCAGTATATAAGTCTAAAGCTGGTTTTGACTTTCAAAAATCTATCATTTTCTGACACTGACCCTAAACCGCAGTTAAAAATCTCCGCTGTGTTGCTGGCCCCTCAGGCTCTCCTGCTATCTCATTCTTACAATACTCAGAAAAATAAAACAGCTTAAAACCCACAAAATATTGACCTCTGAGAAGGAAGTGGCTTTTATTGCATGGAACGCCATGAATAGATTTTACATCTCAAAGTCAATAATTTGAGTAATTTAGGGGAAAGATTTTTACATATAAATTCTATGCCTTTCTGACTATACAAAATCAAGCATTTTTACTACCTTAATCTGAAGCATAATGAGAATTATTTTGGCTTATACATCCACCTCTAATTTGGTTGGGCCTGCTTGCCATACACCCTCTTTGGTAAGATGGAAATTCATAGCACAATTTCTTCCTCAAATATGGCTGAGCATCCTGAAATAAGAGACTTTTCATGCTCCATATTCTGTCCCTGAATTCCCATCTCTATTTAATAATAATAGAGTGCTTTATAGCATATAAATCATATTTCTGCTTAAAAGTGACCTTCCACGTGGCCTTTTTGTCTCTGCCTGTCAGCATGTATTCTTCTAGCAATAATAAGCTGTGGCCATGAACGAAGGCTCAAATTAGAATATTTTCAGGGTATGCCCTTAAAAGGCCAGGATGCAGTTCATTTTGAAGTTAAATAATTTAACAGTTTTCCCCAAAGTAGCCATGCACTGAGTGGTATTATTTTCAACAGAGAAAAGTTGACTTATACTTTTGAAGAATGGAGAAAGAAAACATGCATTCAAACTTAGAGTTTGAGAAAGGTGAGGTATCTCCAAGTGAACATGCCTACACACGTAGCATCTGCTAAGGCGCAACAGAGAATTTATGATTTCTTTTTAAATTGTAGGCCAACTCTCCAAGCCTTAAGCTAAAGAGATGGCTTAAGGGTAAGAATATTTTCTGCCCAGAGTTTGTCCTAGAAACACACATTTAAAAACCAGTTATGTAACATTAGCACTGTGTGTGTGCACAGGAGTGCAGAGACAGGGGGATGACTGGGACTTATAACTCAAGCTAGCTCCAAGGTCAGTAATAGACTCTGTAAAAAAAGCAGAGAATGAGAAAGCATGACACCAGTTTCCAGCTCTGGCTTCCAGATAGACACAAATACACACACACACACACACACACACACACACACACACACACACACTCACACACACATGTTTAAAAAGCATAAAAACAAAAACACTCAATTAAAAATTTTTAACGTAGATACCACAATCATATAATTTCATAAATTTAATATTTCCCACTAAAGTCATGTAATTTAATGGCTGTAACATTGGTATTGGGAAATTTGAAACAGATTTTAGATGCTGGCTTCTAGCAGCATTTTTAAGCTGATTATGTGACACTAGATGGAGAAGATGTTTAATTCCTATCAAACGGATAAATTCATTTTTAAAATACTGCTGTAAATTTTCTTAGGAACATGATTCCTCTTGAATCCTAATAAGAAAGTGGCTTTCCTCTACTGATTGGTTGATTTTCCAGAATGTTCTATACTCAAGTTAATAGCTTCCACCTAAGTACAATGAGACCAGCTTTATAGTGTTCCAAATTGTATCTCATTCCCTCACTAGCTGGACAGTCCTGTCAGGACAGACATGAAGGACAATCTTTGGCCACTTTCAAAATCAAAGAATCAGAAAATACTTTGTTGGGCACATGTTAGTCATCTTCCCAGAGATCAAGATCAAGGTAAGGAGGTCTCAGTGAAGACCTGGGAGGTCTAGCCTATTGCCATTAAACACTTTCAACATGAACACCCAACAGAACTAAGATCTTTCAGGGGAAAACAGCTCATTTATCTGTGTTGATTTCAGTGTTCATTGACTGTAAGTCCATATGAAAAGCTTTGCTCATCACAAACCCTCAGATATAATTTCCTTATATTAACCATTTCCTAGGAACAGGGGTCTATGAGCCACTAATTTAAAGCTCATTGCTTTAATAATAACAGAACAAAGCTCAGAGAATAAAGTAACAGCTGTTGGATATTCTAGGGAGCAATGCTGGAATCCTAACTTTGTAGCCATCTTAGATTTGTTTTACTGGACAAGCTCCCAAAAAAAAGGGACAAATTTATATACTAACTCTATATGAGGAGGCTCATTCTTTGTGATTCACCTATATCACTGTTTTTGATTCATTGAAATTTTTCTCAGGAGAGCCTCTCTTGGGCCCCTTTGAACTACAAACCATGTGGATGATCATGGCCAATATGGAAACATGAGCCTTGCAGTAACATCTTGTCCAGTCACACACACAGACACATGGCTGGGCTCACTCTTAAGATGAGTGCAGCACAAGATAAAAGACTCAACCCACATGCGAAGACCCTGACTTTAATAAATGTTACCCTCACATCTGGTTTGTTGGCTGGCTTCCCTGGGAGTCTTCCTGTGGACAGAACCAGCATCTCCGATTCTTCCCCTGGAGTTAATGAAGGTTCGGGAGTCACAGACAGTTCTTACTCTTTCCTCACTTCTGTGAGTCACTTGATTTCTCGTCACTAAAAAATGACTGGGTTCACAAGTCTACGCCATTGCTCAAAGTGTAAGAGACCTCTCAGAGTCACAGTTGCTCTCTAGCCTGGCATGGGGTTGGACTGGGAACCAACAGTGAAATGGAAGACTCAGCAGATTATAAAAACTCTTAATGGTAAGCAGAGGGAGCATCCCACAGTCTTGGCCCCTCACAACTCACCACTGTCCCGGCTGCTCCTATCAGTGACTTTGATCTTAGCCCACTCTCCTGAATGTCTAGAACTGGCCAGGTGGGAGATTCCCAGGCTCCTGGGGACTCTATAGAGTTGAGTCTAAAAACAAATGATAAATTGCCAGATGGCTGCTGAACTATGAAGCCCCGTTCCCTTGTTTGTGTTAGTAGCAAGCTATTCTTCACTGTCTGTGTCTTGGAGACAAACTGCAGGCCTCACTCGGGCCTGTCATCAATGGCAGTGACGTAGAACTGTAAAGAACTCAGTGAAGAGGAAAGACATGATGTTTCCTTTCCTAGTGGGAATGATTGTTGATCAAATCACCATGCTCAAATACCATACACAAACAACAGATTAAGAAATAAAAAACAACAAAAAACCTGGATCCTTAATCATCTGCAATATTGTGTTTTCTCAGTGCTAGCCCTCAGTTTCTGCAGGATGCAGTCTTTGTTCTATTATTTTCTCTTTGTGCCAGCGCAATGTCTGTTAATGTTTAATGTGCACACAAATCACTGGGGTATTTGGTTGAGCTACAGATTCTAACTCACAAGGCCTAAGGTGGGCCTGGATGACATGACAGCTTAAAATTTCCTGGGTGATGGTCCTGCCTCTTCTAATCTACTCAGCATCCCGAGTACCAAAGCTCCAGCATAGTCAATGGAGGGCTGAGTTGCTGCCATGGTTTTTGTCATGTGTTCAAACCAATCATCAAACAGTGGACTGGATTCCAAAATAGTTGCTCAGCATTGTTGCTAACAGTTAGGAATGGACGCTCTTACAAAGTAGGACTCCTACTGAGGGAAACAGAATGAGATGGAAACACTTTCCCCTTTGTGCCCTTTCCTTTCATTTAGCATCATAGTTCACGAGCTTTGGAATTTTCCATCTGAAAATGAATGGCAAAGGGCATGCCATCACAGGTTTCAAGTGGCACTTACTTGAACTTTTCTTCTCCTTTACATGCTAATGGAGATATCAGACCTCAAAGGCACCTCTCAATTCTCCTTCTTCATCCCCACCTTTGCCAGATAAGGCAAAAGAGCAGAAGGAGAATCAGGTCAACATTCGAATGAATGTTGTAGATTTTTAAAATGCAATCCATTTGTATTCATTTTGGGCAAAATAAAGGTTGAACTCTGCATGTGAAAGGTAGGTCAATCATGATTCTTTCTTCAAACACTCATCCTGTAAATGTAGCCAATGTACTCATTCTCTATTCATTCAGAACAATCAACCAGGGATCAACAAAACAAACAAACAAACAAACAAATGCATGTGGCTGGTTAAGACGTTGAATTAGCCTGGTACTTTAACTTATGCCATAAAAAGTGAGAATGAATAGGAAAGACAGAGGATGCTAAGGATTGGTGAATATAAGCTATTACTCATGCAAAATAAGAGGAGAGGGCCAGAGGATATAATCATGTCCACCAGTGTCTACTTAATGACACCAGTCCTAAGTAACCTTCAAGACTTGCTTCCGCAATATTTTGATCAAGGCAGGCAGGATGAACCTCTGCTTACCTAAACTAGCATTTACCATTAGACTCAGGGTGAACGCATCCTGTCTTTTCTCCTAGACTACAGGCAGCCTGAAGTCAAGAAATACACTCCCTTTACCACTGAATCTCTCCAAGGAACAACACATAAACTCAAATGTCTATAGACAGGATGGAAGTTGGTGTGCCTGTGCACACCACTAATCTCCACACTTCAGCTGCAGAGGCAGGTAGATCTCTGTGAGTTCAAGGCCACCCAGGGCTACAAAGTGAGAACCTGTCTCAAAAGAATGGCAAAGGAATTAGGGGCTTGAGTGGTCGCTTAGGGAAAGTCACAACTGCTTGTCACTGCAAATCTAGGGAACCTAATGCCCTTTTCTGGTCTCTACAGACATAGCACTCATTCACACACACACACATATGCATACACATTGACACTTGTGTGCACACACAAATGTATGGTGGGGGAGAGCAAGAGAGAGAGAGAAAGAGAAGTATGCACACATGTGTGTAAATGTTGAGGCTTGAGGTTGACATCACATATCTTCCTTGGTTGCTCCCTCCTACCTTATCTTAAGACAAGGTCCTAGGGATCAAACCTGGAGCTCACCAATAGGGCTACTCTTGCTAGCCAGCTTGCTCTGGGAATGCTTGCTCTGAGAATACCCTGTGTTTGCCTTCCTAGCCTTTGAATTACAGGGAGTGGCCAAGCAACCTCACATGTACTTGGGATCTGGGGATTCAAACTCTGGTGAACAGTAAATGCTTTCACCAGTGAGCCTTCTGCCTGGCCCTACTCATTTCTTTTAATAAACAGTTATCACATTAGCATTAGTCATGGGATGGATTTTTAAGCATAGATGTCTCTGGAAGTCCTTATTCCCCTAACCTCTCTTTCCAGTCTGCTATCTCAAATAACCAGTTTTGCACTCAATGCCCTCACTCTATGTCCCTAGTCTTTTCTTTTGTCTTACTGTCAAATCATAATGCATGTCCATCATTGCTGTTTAGTTTAGGAGACCTCAACATCGGACATGACTTCAAGTTAGATTTTTGTGGAACTTTGCTAGAAGTCCCATGATAGAAACATAAATTGTAATGGCATTCAAAATACACTGAAGTGGAGGTTGTAATTAATGGTCTGAGTAGCACCAACTGTTATCATTTCATTTTTATTATCCCAAGCCCTTAAAAATACAATACATTGTACTTTGTATGTTTCTGATTGTAGGATACTGTTGTGAAGTGGGGCTGGTATTACATCTTTTGATGGTAGATTTAATTCAGTTTAACTAAACACTTACAACACTATCCAGCAGTTCAGAAGTTTGTTTGTGTTGGATACAAACTCATTGTTCTTTCTGTTTTAGGGGACTGCTTTGTATTTGCTTAGTCTCAGACTGATCTTTTCCTGAATTATGCTGCTGATTTAAAGAAGTATTAATCAACAGCAAGCATATAATTTCTTTAGATTGCTACTAAAAGGAAACATTTACCTTAATATAAAGTTAATTTAAAAAGAAATAGGAACACAGTTGGTCTTTTTTATTGTTTTTTGCAAATCAATATAAAACATTATATAAAAAAGCAAAACATTCAGAAGAGATAACAAAAAAACTCATACAGTAATAAAACTTCTCATTTCTCTAAAATACATGAAACATAAAACATAAAATCTAAAGCTTCTCAAGCCAGGTTAGGCTCAGCTACAGATAAAGCACAGTAGGTCACAGCTAATGCCCACAAATGCACTATGACCAACACAAGTTCTGCTAAGCAACCCTTCTACAGACAAACTAGAAGGTTTGTGTGTGTGTGTGTGTGTTTTAAATCACTTTATTTACCCATCATCTTTCAATGAAAAAAGAATGTTTTTGCTTAAAGTCCACTAATGAGTGAGTATAACCCCTGCATACCCTTCTGGATTTGTGAGACCTTGGTCAAGGGGATATTCTCCAAATCTATCCATTTGCTGACAAATTTTAGGATATCATTTTTTCTTACTGCTGAGTAGTACTCCATTGTATAGATGTACCACAATTTGTTAATCATTTACTCAGTTGAAGGGCATCTAGGTTGTTTCCAGGTTCTTGCTATTATGAATAATGCTTCTATGAACATAGTTGAGCTAATGCTTTTAGGGTGTGAATGTGCATCTTTAGAGTATATGCCCAATAGTGGTATTGCTGGATCCTTGGGGACATTGATTCCCAGTTTTCTGAGAAACCACCATACTGCATTCCAGAGTGGCTGAACAACCTTACATTCCCACCAACAATAGAGGAGTGTTCACCTTGCTCCACATCCTTTCCACCATAGGCTGTCATTTGTGTTTTTGATCTTAGCCATTCTGACAGATGTAAGGTGGTATCTCAAAGTTGTTTTGATTTGCATTTCTCTGATGGTTAAAGATGTTGAGCATTTATTTCAAGTGTCTTTCAGCCATTTGTAATTCTGCTGAGAATTCCCTTTTTAGTTCTGGACCCCATTTTTTGATTGGGTTATTTAGAGTTTTGGGCTCTAGTTTCTTGAGTTCTCTATATATTTTATAGATCAGTCCTCTGTCACTTGTAGGGTTGGTGAAAATCTTTTCTCATTCTGTAGGCTATTGTTTTGTTTTAGTGATTATGTCCATGACTTTACAGAAGCTTCTCAGTTTGAGAAGGTCCCTCTTATTGATTGTTGTTCTTAGTGTCTGTGCTACTGGTGTTATATTTAGGAAGTCAATGCATTGGAGAGTATTTCCTCCTTTCTTTTCTATCAAGTTCAGTGTAGATGGTTTTATGTTGAGGTCTTTGATCCACTTGGATTTGAGTTTTGAGTAAGGTGATAGGCTTGATTCTATTTGCGTTTTTCTACATACTGCCATCCAGGTATGCCAACACCATTTGTTGAAGATATCTTTTTTCCATTGAATATTGAATATCTTTGTCAAAAATCAAGTATTCATAGATGTGTGGGTTAATGTCTGGGTCTTCACTTTGAATCCATTGATCCAGAAGTCTGTTTTTATACCAGTACAGGCTGTTTTTGATACTCTATCTCTATAGTATAACTTGAAGTCTTGGATGATGATGCCTCCTGAGGTTCTTTTGTTGAGAAAATTATTTTGGCAATCCTGGCTTTCCTGTTATTCTAAATAAAATTGAGTATTGTTCTTTCAAGGTCTCTAATAAATTGTGTTGGGATTTTGATGGGAAGTGCATTGAATCTGTAGATTGCTTATGGTAGAGTTGCCATTTTTACTATGTTGACCCTACCTATCCAGGAACAGGGGAGATCTTTCCATTTTCTGATACCCTTTTCAATTTCTTTATTCAGAGATTTAAAGTTTTTGTCAAACAGATCTATTACTTCTTTTGTTATAGTTTCACCAAGGTATTTAATGTTATTTGCTGCTATTATAAAGGGTGATGTTTTCCTTATTTCTTTTTCAGCCCTTTTATATTTAGTGTATAGGAGGGCTACTGATTTCTTTGAGTTAATCTTGTGTCCTACTACATTGCTGAAGGTGTTTCTCAGCTGTGGGAGTTCCCGGGTAGAATTTTGAGGGTCACTTATATATACAATCATGTCATCTGCAAATAGAGATAGTTTCACTTCTTCTTTTCCAATTTGTATTTAAGTCTTTGACATTTTTGACATCTTTGAGATGTTTGATGTTGGACTGCAGAACAGAATGAGATGAATAACTCAAACATTCTAATTCTTTTATTTTTAACCAAACCTTTCAATAGTCCACAGGTTAGCTATCCTGAAAGAAATTCACTTTTTCATAAAGGTAAGACCTCGGTGCAGTAAACCTTGACCTTCTGAGGGCATAAAACAAACTGTAAAAGCAATAATCCTAAATTCTCAAGGTGTTAGGCCAAGTTTATGTCCTAAGAATTGATTTTATTTTCTCACTGGGTCATTAATGCAGCCTGGCTTCACCTACTGAGATGGCTCTCAGTATGAACTGATTAATGACGTCATCCTTTCTGTGGTTTAGTTTTACAGGGCACAGGATATATTTAGAAACTTGTTAGCATCGGCATCCACTGGCTTTCTTTTATGGACAACCCTTGTGGTACATTTCTTCTTATGCTGGTACAAAATGTTGTTTTTTTCTTTACTTTTCCGCTCTCAGCAAGGAGAGGATAAACCTCTGTCATTTACAGAGATTTGTGAATAAACTTGAGAAGCCTTAAGAATCCGTAATGCTTTGCTCTGACCCTTAAATGAAAAGGGAAACACTCAGGGCGTCTTACTCTGACCTCAGCTGAAAGTCACTGTGGTCTTGATGGCTCGTCTTTCACAAAATTCTGTAAAACTTCCATTCACATCAGAAGTAAGTACAGACTTCATTAATATCCTTGCGTGTACATTGCTGGGGATGTTGTTCTGAATAACTTGCTTGAGTCAGTGCCCTATTGATCGCACCACTGAAACCCTGTCATTTGTAAATATTTCTCATTTTATGGGGTGATTATAGGGTGCTATGCCTTATGCCAAATTCTCTTACAAGATGTTTCTAGTCGTTGACTGGTACCTAAAGTGTTTGGCATCCTTGAATTTTTTTTTCAAAATTCAAAAGATCAAAATAAAATTTAAAAATAATAAAAAAACAAGGCCAAGTTTGGTGGCATATGCCTTTAATTCCAGGAAGGAAATAAGAGGCATATCTCTGTGAGTTGGAGATTGATTTACATGGGTAGTTTTAGGCCAGCGAGGGTCTCATTTGGCCCTGTCTCAAAAAAAAAAAAAAAAAAAACAGAAAAGAAAAAAAAGTGTTCTTTAATACTAAAGTTGACTCAATTGCCTTAAAAGTACATAGAGTCATACTTTTTCTGAATTGAAAGAAACCTAAGCATACAGTTTGAATTTACTTGGGTTCAAATCCAGTTGATGCATTAAAAATTGTACACATTCACTGTTCATTTCTGTCTAGGATTCTATTGTCTACAAGTGTCATGGTCTTGACCCCATCTTCGTGGCAATGTTTCTAAAACTGCATTCTTCCCATGGCTGAAGAGTTCTGGGCAGTCAGAGTTTTCAGTGGTGACCACAGCAGTTTACAGCCTTCTGTGATGAGAGCCAAGAACAGATCAAGTCCAGGATCATCTGTACCGTTTTCTTTCGTTTCAAATATATATAACTCTGTGCATTAATTGATTGAAAAGAAACTTTTAGTCACACCTTTTCCTATGTTTTATTTTTTCCAATGACATGCTCAGTTTTCATTTGGACACAGTATATTTGTGCACTTGTGACACAATGTTCCACAAAATAACTTTTATATTTGGTGATTCCCACCTTCTCAAATTTCAGCAAGAGCCATATTTGCTGTTTATATTGAAAACTGAAAACCAACATCATTCATTCATTCAATGCAAAACAAGCAGATTTGATAGTTAAATGGCATCTTTAAAAGATACACACCCAGAGACCATCTTGTTGACCATGTTAGAATGCTTTGCAAATGTTTTCCAAAGTAGAGATGGTGGAAATATTCTTCATGAAATGTGCCCTCTCTGTGGACTTTCTCCAGGACATAGTAATTCTATGCAGATATTTCCTTATCAAAATTAGGGTTCAGTAGCTGTTCTACTGTGGGAAGAAAGATTTAAAAAATTGAGAACTAAGCTCCAATTTACATGAACCCAATTGTGGTTTAAAGCAACTAAACAAAAGTACAAAATCTAAGACGTTTTATGGCTCACATGAGGAAACGATTCTAAACCCCTAGTTTTCTCTAACAAGGAATTCTTTCAGTGTGTTTTGGAAACAATTCTATAAATGTCAGTATGTTTTATGCTAATTCTTCATATACAATGCATTAATTTTATAGGGATGTAAATCACTAGATTTTATTATTCCTTTTACATTGTGTGCTTCTTTGAGAAGAATCGTGACTCCTGATTTATCTTTATGTAATGCTTTAATTGTCCGTACTGGCTTTTTAATAGCGGGTCAGATTTCCTCAGAATTGAGCTTGCTGATTATGTTTGTATAGATGCCAATACATAAATTCATTATCTGAATATTAATAGTGCCTTTGGGGGCTTGCCTTAGCATATAGTTTTGCATTAGGTATATGTATGTTAACACATGTTCGTGTGTGTGTGTGTGTGTGTGTGTGTGTGTGTGTGTGTGAATGCACATACACATATAAGTGTGCATGCACATGGAGGCCAGATGTCAATGTTATCTCTTCGTCTATGACTTGCCACTTTGTGAATTAAACACAGAGTCTTTCAGTGAGCCTGGCGCTCACCCATTTGCTTAGACTATCTAGCTAATAGGTTCCACGGATCCTACTCTCTGTGTCTCAGTGTTGGGATTACATATAGTTGTTACTGTGCCTTGCTTTGTATGTAAGTGCTGAGTATCTAAACCCAGGCCCTCCTGCCTGAGTAGCAAGTAGGTTACTCACTGAGCTATATCTCCATCCCCTAGTGCTTTGCTCCTGATATGATTTGAGGAACCATGATAATACTTTTTCTGCACTTACATTTTCCTTAATTTTGCATGAGCATGTGCCCACACACCACAAACAACCTCATTGAGTTATGTTTGTTCTTTAGTAGGTGGTAAAACATTTCCACCACTTTGTAAGTATTGAAATTTTAGTTTAGAGAAATTACATTACAAAGAATGGATTCAATGTTAGTCCTCTTTATGGCATTAGCCCCCTCCCTTCACTAAATCTGGAGTTGTATACTGCCCAAAGGGATAATATTTCCCTCCAAGAATTCCAATGGAGATCTGAACAGCCTATCATATCCTAAAGTTTCTTTATAAGTTTTAGATTCAGGATCAAAAGATTAGCTTCATTTAATTTATTACATTCATTTAAAAGAGCCAAGTCAAGAGTGGGCTTAGTGTTGCCCGCCTGTGTCTCTTAGAAAAGGATGGAAATCAACTTTGGTGAATTATAAAAGCTACAATCTCCTAATAATATTTATATTAAAATGATTTATGATTTGTTAATACTTATAAAAAATAAAAATTAACTACTGCTTGAATTTTAGTGTGTTCTTTAAATGTCATTTGCTTTTTACAAAACATACACATTGTCTTCACTTAGAGATATATTGTAAGCACTTTGCTTTAGCCATACACACTCTGCTGACATATATTTTGTAATCATATATATTGTATGATATATTTCATTTTTAAAAGGTACTGTAATAGCCTTAGGCAACTTCCTTTGGAGTGGTCTCTTCAGCTGCTTTCATTTCCCTTTGTCTTTCAGAGAAATAAATTCTATTGTCAAAAATCTTTCTATTGTTCAGAAAACACTACTATACTATAAACTTACAAAGCATAGAAATCATTTCTATACTTGATCAGAAACACAGTAAAGATTTAAACCCTGAAAACATTCCCAAGACTGCCCAGTCTTCAGCTGGTTTGCTATTATTTTCAAAATTTGAACAATTTCAGTTTTGATAGCTAGAGATTTAACATGTTTGCTCTTGATAGAATTTGAGTAACCATGATAATATTTTCCCTGCACTTACATTCTCCCCACTTTTGTTCCATTAATAGTTCTGTTTGTCTTTTCAGTATACCTTACTTGTCATTGGGTGAAAAGAGTTGGATTTCTGTTTGGAAATGTCTGTAGTGTTTTAATATTTCATAAATGCTTATTCAAAGTTTTTTATGTTAATGATTTTATTGGCGAGCCCACAGTTTTGATTGATCTAGCAGACATCTTGGTTGATCATATAAATACTTATTATCAAAGTTTTCTTTCAAATTATACTTACTGGATAACAGCCTGTTAGCTTCATAGATTTTTCCAAGTAGCCACAAACACAGAACTAGCTTCCAAAAATGCCTATGATTAACGATGGGAAAGCCTTTCACAGAGTCTCCTGTTATAAAATATATATACATGAGTAAGAGCTTTCCTGATGCCAACAGCAATAGTCTGAAAATATTTATTTTAAAATTCATTTAAATAAATGAAAACCCATGAAATTTTATATTTGAAATGTCATGTTATCATATTTTAAATGTCTTTATGTAAATGGTTTCCATGGGTATCTATTCTTTCCCATGAATCACTTTTTTACACAATTCACCAATTTCATAATTCTGGACTTACTTTTATTTTACTTAAAATTATAGTTGCTTTACAAAGTATTATATGATCTAATGGTAAATATCCTCCCACATTATTTCGATTTTAGAATTATTTTTCTAGAAATTTGAGTCCATTTGATTCTTACCAATGAAATTCATAACCACTATGTCAAGTTCTAAGAAAGTTATGATGGATTATTAAATGAAATAATTTTTAAAAACTTGAGAGAAAGCTTTTTGGATTTAGAAAATTTTATAAAAAAAAATATATTTCCAAAACATGTATTCACATGTATTCATGGTACAGGGTTGGGTTTTAGACAATTCTTTCAGTTATATCAGGCCTTTGATCACAATTAACCCTTTTACCCTCTCCTCTAAGTTTCCACTCACTGGCTTTTTCCTTGCCAGTCTTCCACTTATATTTGGCTTTACAAACCTACCATACATATACATGGCTTTATAACTCTGAGATACAAAAAATTAGAGGAAACATGTTGTCTTTCAGTTACTTGGCTTAATATGAAGATTCTCAAATTCATCTGTTTTTATTATAACTGTTGTTTAATTTTTATGTTATTTAAAATTTTAAAATATAATAGGTCCTTCTCCCTGTAGTTTTTGGAATAACACTGTTAACATCTGAAAGTTCACTGTGTGCATATTCTTTACAACAAGATGTTCTCTCCTTGCAGTCACAGTTATATGGGAGGCTGGCTCTGCTGAGTGCCTGTGTGGGAAATCTGATGGAACATTCCAAATCTAGCTCATTCTCAGGTAGCTCTAACCCCACTGGGTTAGATTCCTTTATTATTAAGATAAAGATATTATTAAGATAAAGATAAAGATTCCTTTATTATTAACTGATTTAAACAGATTCTCATTCGCTCACTCAGGAGATATGTCTGAGTCCTCTATGGGGCGGGGCGGGGGGGGGCGGGGGACGGGACAGGATGATGACAGCAGCCTTGGGTAAGTCTCCTTGAGCAACCATGGGAAGGCAGTACCTAACATCGGCATCTCACTAATGACTTCTAACAATTTTCACATTTTTTGAGCATCAAACTCATATAAGGAACTTAGTAAAATGCCAACATTGGCCAAGGCCTAGGTTTGTTTCTCTGAGCCCAGGCATCCATCCGCATTCTCCTTCTCTGGATGACTCTGAAATGCATACACCACATTTAAGCTCTATAACCTAAAACAACCTCAGAAATCAACTGTCACGGGTGTGTGTGTTGGGGGTGGGGGCTGGTAAAAGTTTCACTTTTCCTAATAAGGATTCCTCCTATTATTTACTGAACACTCATATATAAATGTTTTTACCGAACAGGCTTAATTAACTTTCACAACCACTTTAAGTGGTAGCTACTGCCACTGTCCTCATTGTTTACAAGTCAGTTTACTGAGGAGACTCTCTGAGATGAGCTACACTACATGCCATGCGCATGCGTCTGGAGAAGAGCTCAAGTGGGCAGGAAGTACAAAATCACTTCACTCTCTATAATTACACTCCCGTTACCCAATAACCTTCACCTCACTTAACTGTTACAGTAACTTACTTATTTATTTGTTTGTTTGTTTGTTTTGGTATGCTTTTTCCAGGCTTTCGGTGACAACGGATCAATGCACTACTTAAAATGCCACAGATAAAAAGACAAAGTATGATAAATATTTGTTTAACATTTAGTCAAACAAGAACTTTATAGACTTCAAAGAAATTTTTAAAAAAATCCATGTATTCAGCTATGAAAAGCCTTTCAAGGTGTATACCAAAAGAAAGTGGTTTGAATGAGCATGCCCCATTAGACCCAGGTCTTCAGCTGTGCAGTTGTTTGTGGAAGTATGAAGGTGTGGCCTTGCTGGAGGAAGTAGATCACCAGGAACATGCATAGAGAGTTTACGGACTCAGGCCACTCCCCGCTTTGTCTCTGTCGTGTACTTGCGTTTGAAGATGTGAATCCTTCAGACCTGCTGCCTCCACGATGGTGATGGACTGTAACCCTCTGGGACTATGAGCCCAATGAAACTCCTCTTTCTGTACAATGCCTTGGTCATGGTGACTTATCACACCAATAGAAAGGTAACTGGTACCCCAAATACATGAAAAGAAGAGTAGGAAGAGAGATAGAAAGGAATAGAGGAGGGATAAAGAGAGGGAGCATCAGAAGACAATGACAGAATATAGAAATTAAGAATTAAGAATTTCTTATTTTCCATTAAGAAATGTGCTCACACAAATTATTTTTAAAATATTAAATAAAGAGAGAAATGAACAAATCTTCAGTCAACAATAGTTTTTCCCTCTCTGGACCCTGACTGAATTGCTTTTCTTTTGATAGATTTCCATATTTTCTAGTTTATTTTCTTCTAGCATACATTGTCTCTAGCATAACCATGTCTTCAATGACCATTTTTGAGAGTAGAACTATAAATAGGTTTATGAATAGGGACTCACTGGGGACAAGATTTACCAGATAGGGGGCTATCACAGAGAAAATTAATTCACCTGTACTAGCTGAAAAATATAAATATATATTAAGTCTGTTAAATAAAATTTTGTTCTACATATAAAAGGTATATGTAGGAATAAAATGACAACAATATTCATCTCTCTCTCTCTCTCTCTCTCTCTCTCTCTCACACACACACACACACACACACACACACACACACACACACACCCCAGACACTTCGAACTTGTATAAAACCTCTTGATTCCCTACGAGACACAGCAGAAGTTCTAACATTCTGAGAAATGTGTTAGCATTGGTCAGTACAAAACTGCTTTGCAGATGAAGACACAAACTCAACATAATGAACTTCCAGCTGCCTCCCTAAGTTGCTTTGAGAAACTTGTCTAAGCCTATCAATAAATTTAGCATTTTTGCATGGGACTTAAATAAGTGGTATCTCAGGTGAATTTCAGATGATTTAAATGTGCAGCCAGGATTAGAAGTAGAAGGAAAATTTCAAAATATGCTTTTCTAACTTGAATTCCTATGCTAATTTTATTGTTTCTGGTCCCAGGGAATAAAGTACCCACGTAGTCTTAAGAATATTGCCTATGAGATTTGTCATCTTAATGATATCTAAGGGCCAGCAAGCAAGATCAGAAATCCTAGCAATGTTGAGTTTGAGTCCCAGAAACTGGATAAAGCAGGCAAGAGAAAATGGATACTACCAGGTTGTTCTCTGGTTTCCACACACATGCTGTGACATATATGCCCACATACAAATATCACAGGCACACACACACCACACACCACACATACACACACACCACATACACACATATACCATACACACACCACACACACACATACATCACACACACACCACACACACACACACCATGCACACAAACACACTGGTAATAATAAGATATAATAGTAAGACTGAACCATGTCTTTCTTGAAAGGTCCATGTTCCTATCATTATAAATACCTTAAGACAATTATCTGGTTAACTGCAATGTTAATAAAAGAGGCATAACATCATACTTTAGTTACATATAAAATAAAAATAAAAATTTCAAAATTCCTCTCAAAAAAGTGATGAAGATTATCCATTGTAGCTTTTTCTTTCCAATTAAAACCCCAAAACTTTGACATGTTTTTTTTAAAAAAATGAAAGCTACCCTTTTACTGAGGGATATAAAAGTATATCTCTTTAATGAATTTATGAACATGCATGGAATTACAAAATAGTTATTATTTTACAGCAAAAATATCTTATATAATTACTAATTTTATATATTTCAGCTCCTCTCAGATGTTAATTTTTAATAACTATACTAATAATGAGCTAATGACCATGTTTAATAATTAACATATTAAATTATATATTCAAGAGAATGTCTTCTTTATACATTTATTGGGCAGTTGATATTCACAGTATTTTAGCATATGCTTTGGCTGACCAAATTCATGATTCCTGTTTCTCAGTCAAGTCACTGGGAAAGTTCATGTGAGAGAGTAACTGTTTGCCAATAGTGCTTAATTTTCTTTAATGTTCTGTAGTACCAATTAATAACCCTCACAGGATACAGCCATAGATTTATTACAGATGATTGGAAGACTTCCATTCTGTCAGCAAAATCTGAAAGGATCAACATTATGTTTCTACTTCTAAAAAAAAATAATAATAATACTGGCAAGCAATTGAAATAAAAGCTTATATGTAAGGAAGGAGAAATATTTCATATAGGAAGAATAGAGTGAAGACACGATCTCAAGTTAAAAGCTAAGTAAGGACTCAAAAGACAACTAACTGGTAGGGGGTTATTCTTTCCCTCCATCATGTCAGACTAGGGATGTATCTGGTCCTTAGACTTGGCAATAAGCACTTCTGCCAAGGTGAGCCATCTCTCTGTCCCCAGAGGGAGATTTAATTCATAAAAACATACCTGAGTTCTGAGGTTTGGAAATCTAAGTCCAAATCTTAGGTCAGTTTTGATAAGTGAACTAACGAATATTTCTTAAAGGGTATAGACCTTGTTCCATACTTACAAACTAGTGATAAAGTATCTACTCTGTTGATGTTTCTAGAAGACAGGAATTGCAAAGCAGCTGACATAGAACTGAGAAGACTTTCATACTCATTTGATGAAACAAATCTTATAGAATTTAGGCTGTGCTACTTATGACTATTCGATCAGATGTGTACTCCTCATTGTAATTTACACATATGGAAAAAAGAAGCCATGTGATACTATATTTAGTGTACATATGATACTACATATAGCCATGGTCTACAAGGATTCCAGTAAAGTTGGCCATGTAGCTTCAGTGTAGGACACATTGGTGGCACATGCATGGCTCTGAACTTGCTTTCCAGTACTGTAAAACTAGGAGATTTATTGTATGTGATCAAGAACAATACTTAAGATACACCAAAAATGTCAGTTCACAAGGGAATTATTTTCTGAGTGGTGATTTCAAAAGGAGAACTAGTCTTATTTTACTACAGTCAGATTTGTACTTCTGAGGAGTAACTGGGATTGATCCACTTAGCTATCCTAGAGGGCAGGAGACACATCATTAAATTGGACCTTCTTATATAGATGTGAGTTATGCTCTTATGAAGACATAATTCTTACCCTGTTTCTCCACCTCACTTTCATTTCTACACTCTGGACATTTCAGTGCATTCTCATCACATGAGATCATGAGCTACTGATTTTCATAGGGATCAACTACATGACTTGTGTCAATAAGGGATATTAACAAATAGGATGCAAGGGAAATTCTGATTAAATTCAGGCTTGTTCTTTCATTTGGTGGGACACTGCCACCAAAATGTTCCAGGGCTAGCTTGATGAGAAGCTCATAGCTGCCCAAGTTGACAGACGTCTGATAGCCAAATATGTGTATCTACAGTTCAGAAACAGCACAGCCACCTAACCAAACCCCACTATTCTCCAAACACGTGAAGGCAAATGGATTGAAAGACACTAAAACACCATGGCTGATTGTTACACTGCTTACCTTGACAATAGGTAACTGTTATACCAACGCCACAAATATATACATGCACATATATGTGTAGATATATATAGACCTGATAGTATTTTGAAGTGAAAAAACATTCACCAAATAATCTATTGTATAACTAGTTTTGAATCTTTTCAGAAGCTTATAAAATATAGAATAGCTTCAAATTTTGATTATTGTTTCTAAAATGGTACAGGAAGGTGAGTGTTAGGATGAATGTCCACTCCAAGCTCAAGGTTAATGATCTACACCTAGATATAATAAAATCTTTCCAGTGCCTAATCTTCCAACAGAAAGATGAGTCTTTATGTAAGAGCTAAATAAATATTTTCAAAGGATTAAGTAGCATGCTGCCTAGCTCATGCACACAACTTTTGAATAGATGCTGATGCCAAGGGCACTTTTCTTTGACAAAAGCTTTTATAACTTTAAGTGTCCTTTTCTAAAAATATCAACAAAGAATCTAAAATGTTCATATTCTCTCATTACCTCAGGTCCCTTTATTTCCTGCAAATTCCAAGTTCTGACCAGTTCTCTGAGTTCTAAAAACATCTATCAAGCTGCCAGCTAAGAGTTTCTAATGGGAGGTGTCAGGCACCTGCAACCCAACATATTCAGTGCAAAAGTTGGTGGTTTGCAAATGAAACCTGTCTTGGAGTCCCTGACTCTGAGTAGCTCCGCCCATCACCAGGACAAGACTTGAAGATCATCCTTCACAATTTGCATGTGTCCAAAACACATCTCCCCAATTTCAGAGACGACAAAAACGTTTCATGCTCCTTTAAAAATATTCATTCCATTCTTCTTAGCTTATGCGAGTCATGGTTTTGATTTTGTTTTCCCTTTAACAATTTGTTCTCATGAGAAGAAAAAAATACCCATTTATTTTATATAATAACCTGTTTTAAGGTGTTTTAGCATAACTCATATTGAAAAAAGGGATAAGGCTCAGTTTTTTAACAATAATGTAAGTCCATAATTTGCTTTTATGGTCCTTAGTCAATGGATAGTTTTGAGAACAAAAATGAAACCTTTAGAAAAGTCTGAGGAAGTAGGGTATTCCCTCTCTAATCAACCCTCACCCCCCCCAACCCCGCATCATGTCTTTCTATGCAAGAGTTAAGGAGAAAAAAAAAAAAGAACTTGGAAGTTAAAACACACACATAGTGATCTGACTTGAATGTACTAAAGAACTTGCTAATGCCTACACGCTCCATGCTTCTCAGTGGCCTGCTGCCTGAACTTAAACAGAGCTTCAATAAAAGTCATACAGAAAAAATAAATGGAATGGAATCCAAGGAGCTCAGCAATTATGTTAGAAATGTTTATCTAAGGAAGAAAAAAAACTAAACATCAATTTTTAAATCCTTTTTCATTATAAAATTTAAAGGGACTGAAAGTTTATCTCCAGATTGAACAGGGCAAATGAAATGCATGTGTGTTTGCATTAGCCAGGGTTCTCCAAAGAAACAGTGTGTGTGTGTGTGTGTGTGTGTGTGTGTGTGTGTGTATGTAAGGTTATTATGATCAGAATATATGTATATGTATATATACATATGAGATTTATTAGAGAAACACATACATATATACATATATTATGAGATTTATTATAGGAGTTGGCTTGGGTGGCTATGAAATACAAAGTTTCCACCATCTGTCTGTGGTGGAATGTTCTTTTGCAAGCTAGAGAACCAGGGAAAGAAGAGTTATCTAAAAAGCTAAGGTGTGAGAAAGAATGATGAATGTGTTGATGTTACGGATTTCTGTCAGGGTTCTGAAGTTCAATGTTCACAGCTAATGTTCCAGAGATGCAAGTTTGATCTCTAACAGAAAGAGACAGTTCCCTCTTCCTTTACATTCTATTTTATATAGCTCTCAATAAACTGAAAAATGTCCACCAAAAGCTGCTTTTCTGAGGTCAGCTATTCAAACACTAATTTCATTTTTATTTTTATTTTTACAGAATAAAGTCTCATTTTTTATCCATGTATCCCTTTGTTCAAACTCCCTTCTCCCTCCAGCCACTCCCAATAAGTCTCTCTTCTCTCCAACCCCTCCCCAGAAAAGGCAAGATGCCCCAAGGTGGATTAGTTCAGCATCTACTCTAAGGCAAGTCCAATGTCCTCATCCTAATATCAAGACTGGGTTAGGTGTTTCTCTGGAATGAGTGGGCTCCAAATGGCCACGTCAAGGTGCTTCAGATACCAGGCAGTTCAGTGGTTGTAGTTTGCAGCTTGAGTGTTCTTGGCTTTTTGTTTAGAGTCCACTAATGAGTGAGTACATCCCCTGCTTATCTTTCTGGGTTTGTGATACCTCGCTCAGGAGGCTATTCTCCAAATCTATCCATTTGCTGACAAATTTTAGGGTGTCATTTTTTTCTTACTGCTGAGTAGTTCTCCACTGTGTAGATGTACCACTTAACCCATTCTTCAGTTGAGGGTCATCTAGGCTGTTTCCAGGTTCTTGCTATTACAAACAATGCTTCTATGAACATAGTTGGGCTAATGCTTTTAGGGTGTGAATGTGTGTCTTTAGGGTATATGCCCAATAGTGGTATTGCTGGTCCTTGGGGACATTGATTCCCAGTTTTCTGAGATACCACCATACTGCATCCAGAGAGGCTGAACAAGCTTACATTCCCACCAACAATGGAGGAGCTTTCCCCTTACTCCAAATCCTTTCCAGGATAGACTGTCATCTGTGTTTGTAATCTTAGCTATTCTGACAGGTGTAAGGTAGTATCTCAAAGTTGTTTTAACTTGCATTTCTCAGATGGCTAAAGATGTTGAGCACTTCTTCAAGTGCCTTTCAACCATTTGTAATTCTGCAAGAATTCCCTTTTTAGTTCTGAAACCCATTTTTTGATTGGATTATTTAGGGATTTGGGCTCTACTTTCATGAGTTCTCTCTATATTTTAGAGATCAGTCCTCTGTCACTTGTAGGGTTTGTGAAAATCTTTTCTCATTCTGTAGGCTATCGTTTTGTTTTAATGATTATGTCCATGGCTTTACAGAAGCTTCTCAGTTTCAGAAGGTCCCACTTATTGATTGTTGTTCTTAGTGTCTGTACTACTGGTGTTATATTTAGGAAGTGGTCACCTGTGCCAATGCATTGGAGAGTATTTCCCCTTTCTTTTCTATCAAGTTCAGTGTAGATGGTTTTATGTTGAGACCTTTGCTCCACTTGGATTTGAGTTTTGAGTAAGGTGATAGGCTTGGGTCTATTTGCATTTTTCTACATACTGCCATCCAGGTATACCAACACCATTTGATGAAGATATCTTTTTCCCATTGAATATTTTTTATCTCTTTGTCAAAAATCAGATATTCATAGATGTGTGGGTTAATGTCTGGTTCTTCAGTTTGAATCCATTGATCCAGAAGTTTGTTTTTATACCAGTACCAGGCTGTTTTTGATACTCTACCTCTATAGTATAACTTGAAGTCTTGGATGGTGATGCCTCCTGAGGTTCTTTTGTTGAGTAAAATTGTTTTGGCAATCCTGGCTTTTCTATTATTCCAAATGAAGTTGAGTATTGTTCTTTCAAGGTCCGTAAAATATTGTGTTGGGATTTTGATGCGAACCTCAGTGAATCTGTTGATTGCTTATGGTAGAATTGCCATTTTTACTGTGTTGATCCAAGGAGCATGGGAGCTCTTTCCATTTTCTGATATCCTCTTCAATTTCTTTCCTTAGTGATTTAAAGCTTTTGTCAAATAGATCTGATTCTGCTTTGGTTATAGTAACACAGAGGAATTTAATGCTCTTTGCAGCTATTATGAAGGGTGATGTTTCCCTCATTTCTTTTCAGCCCTTTTATCTTTAGTGTATAGGAGGGATACTGATTTCTCTGAGTTAATCTTATATCCTGCTACATTGCTGAAGGTGTTTATCAGCTGTAGAAATTCCCTGGTAGAATTTTGTGGGTCACTTATATATGCAATCATATCATCTGCAAATACAGATAGTTTTACTTCTTCTTTTCCAATTTGTATCCCCTTAATCTTCTTTCGTTCCCTTATTGCTTTAGCTAAAACTTGGAGAACTATATTGAATAGATAAGGAAGAGGGGACATCCTTGTCTAGTTCCTGATTTTAGTGGGATTGCTTTGAGTTTTTATTCATTTAGTTTGATGTTGGCCATTGGTTTCTTGTAAATTTCCTTTATTATATTTAGGTATTTTCCCTGTATTCTGATCTTTCCAGGTCTTTAATCATAAAGGAGTGTTGGATTTTGTGAAAGGCTTTTGCAGAATCTAAGGATATGACCATGTGGGGTTTTTTTTCCCCTTCAGTTTGTTTTTATGATGAATGACATTTATAGTTTTTCATATGTTGAACCATTCCTGCATTTATAGAATGAAACCTACTTGATCATGGTGGATGATTTTTTTTTTATATGTTGTTGTATTCTTTTTGTCAGAATTTTGTTGACAATTTTTTCATCAATATTCATGAGGGTAATTGGTCTGTTTGGCAACATTCCTTCATTTTCTACTGTATGAAACAGTTTGAGGAGTATTGGTATTAGTTCTCATTTGAATGTCTGGTAGAATTCTGCACTGAAACCATCTGGGCCTAGGCTTTTTTTACTTGGGAGGCTTTTAATAACAGCTTCAATTTTCTTTGGGGTTATAGGTCTGTTTAGGTCTTTAATCTGATCTAGATTTAATTTTGGTAAGTGGTAGCTATCGAGAAAGCCGTCATTTCTTCTAGGTTTTCCATTTTTGTAGAGCATAGATTTTCAAAGTATGACCTGATAATTCTCTGGATTTCCTGGGGGCCTTTTGTTATGTTTCCCTCTTCATTTCTGATTTTGCTGATTTGGATACTCTCTTTCTGCTTTTGGGTTAGTTTGGATAAGTGCTTATCTATCTTGTTGACTTTCTCAAAGAACCAACTCTTTGATTCATTGATTCTTTGTATTGTTCTTTTTGTTTCAATTTTACTGATTTCAGCTCTAAGTTTGATTATTTCCTGGTGTCTATTCCTTCTAGGTGAGTTTGCTTCTAATTGTTCTAAGGCTCTCAGCTGTGCTGTTAGTTTTCTAGTATGGGATTTCTCTAGGTTTTTCATATAGGCATCTAGTGCTATGAATTTTCCTCTTAAGACTGCTTTCATTGTGTCCCATAAGTTTGGGTATTTTGTGGATTCATTTTCATTAAATTCTAGGAAGTCTTTGGTTTTTTTCTTATTTTTATCCTTGACCCAGAGGTGGTTCAGTTGAATGATGTTTAGTTTCCATGAGATTGTAGGCTTTCTGTGATTTTTTTGTGTTGTTGAACTTTAACATTATACCATGGTGGTCTGATATGATACAAGGAATTATTTCCATTTTTTTTGTATCTATTGATATTTGCTTTATGACCAATTATGTGCTCAATTTTAGAGAAAGTTCCATTGGGTGCTGAGAAATATATATATTCTTTTGCATTTGGGTGGAAGCTTCTGTATATATCTATTAAGTCCATTTGCATCAAAACCTCTTATAGACTCCTTATTTCTCTGTTGAGTCTCTGTCTGATTGATCTATCCAAGGGTGAAAGTGGGGTATTGAAGTCTCCCACTATTAGAGTGTGACATTTGATGTAGGGTTTAAGCTTTAGTTGTGTTTCTTTTACATATGTAGGTGCCCTTATGTTAGGGGCATAAATATTCAGGTTTGAGAATAAATCTTGTTCATTTTTTTTCCTGAGATGTATAAGTAATGACTGTCCTGGTCTCTTTAGATTGATTTTAGTTTGAAGTCTATTTTGTTAGATATTAGGATGGCAACATCAACTTGTTTCTTTGGGCATAGGATCATAACAATATGAATAAAGTAGAAATCTCTCAAGCTTAGCTAATATATGAGGACCAAGAACCCAGGCCAGACCTAAACAAAAACAGCATTCTGCATGGTTTAATGAGACAACTGGAGATGAACATTAATGGTGCTTAACTTAAAAAATCTCCACAAAGTAATGAGGAATAAGTGTTTGTATTTCTATATCCTTGATGCCTGGTGAGTACTCAGTAAATGCCAAATGAGTAGGGTTTTTAATACTTTTAAGCAGGAATTTTGATTTGCAATGGAGTCTTTGATCATATTTTGCTTTTCATTCTTATGTAAACAGAAAATGCAAGTATTAGCTTTGAATTTTTTTGTTACTGTTTGTCCTATTTAATTGTATAAAAATAGCCCTTAATTTGTAGATTAAACAGTAATTCTCTCATAATTTCTATCAGTCAGATATCTGGAGTCTATCTGACTCCCAAGAGGTAGGAGACATATCTAGATGTCAACAAGATGTAAGAGGTAAGTAGCACTGTCTCAAGATCCCAAGTGTGGAGAATTCATGCTCAAGTTGCTTTGTGTGATTGTGGTGCAGTTTTTGCCAAGTGGTTGGACTATGGAACTCAGTTCATGACTGACTTTGGGCTGGAGGGGTCCCTTTGTTATGTACTAAGACCCCTCTCTAGCCTTCTTATGTCTGCTTGCTTCATCAAAGCCACCAAGAAGAAAAGGCTGGGCATAATGAGAGCAGGCAAGATAGCTGTCATGTTCCTTTCTGAGGTGGTCTTGATAGTGGCTTTGCAGAACTGAGGATATTCTACTCCTCAGAAGGAATCCATACCTCCAGTTCATACCCAAGGACAAGGGTAAACACGAATATGAACATTATAGGTCAAGGACCTTTATGAGCTATCTTGTAAGCTATTGACCATAGAGCATACTTTGAAATAACACTCTATAAACTAAAGACTCCAGTTTTACCTCAAGTTCTAGCATTTACCCAACTGTTGAGTTACAGCATGGCTCTTGATGGTGCTAAGGTGCTGTGGTCTAGAGGCAGGTCTGGGATAGATCACTAGTATTTTAATCATGCTGTATACATAGTGAAAATAAAGGCGACTTTTATATATCTTTGTGGACTTTTGTTTTTGTTTCTGCAATACTGAGGCTAGCACCCAGAGCCTCACATGTTGGAGACAAGTGCTCTTTCACTAAGCCTGCAAACTATAAAAATTTGCTAAGTGTCTCCATAGTTTCCCTAGCTATGCAAATGTGAATATTTGCAATAATACTTCCTACTATTTGTTGAGAGAATTGAGTGAATTGATACTTAGGAGTAATTTGTCTGATAGCCAGGGCTGACAACTGTATGTAGACTGTGTGCTTATTGAAAGGATATAATGAAGTAATAAGTGGCCATTGTTACTGCTAAGCCTGGCTACATCACTTTAAACTAATTCTATGTGCGCTCATGAACAATTTCAATCACTAACCGAGGAAAAGGAGCCTCCAGTTCCTCTTGTGCTATGGATTTTGTTCCTTGATCTGCTCCTCCCAAGGTTCTGTAAGGAGAATTAACTGACTCTTCTTACAAAACACAAGTCAGAGTCCCCAAAGTTCATAGTGGTCAGGCTATGAAAATACAGCTCTCTGACCTCTAATATCCCAGGCAAGTACAAAGAAGAAGAAGCCAGAGTAAACATGTGCATGTTCTCACAGAAGGTATCAGCCAGGCATAATCTTATAGAAGACTAGAGAGGGCTATAGAAGCAGGCACAGACATGACACCAGATAGGACTTCAGGAACATGTGAGGTTCTGAGGGGTGGCAGGTGCATGGCGGGAGGGCTCTCAGGGCAGAGGACAGTGAGATCTGGCTCCAAAGCCCTGGGAGGAGAATGTATTTTTACAGTTTGAGGGTCCTGTGGACATTGCATCTGCACAGCCTGGACGGGAAGGAAACGGTGGCATTTTCAAGAGAGAAAATAAAGCCCCTCTGTTACTGAAGTCCAAACACTAGAACAAATACTAGAATCTTGGGTCCTTTTAATGTCATTTCAAAGCTGCAGAAAGAAGCACAATAAAAGTTGAATAAGGATTTATGATCTATAGTCATTCACATAAGTAAGTGACTGGCAAATACAGCTTAAGGTACTTATTACAAGGTAGATCCCAGACAGTATATGCAAGAAATTTATAGTTCCAGGGAACTAAACCTCCTATATTAAATGAAGCACCATGGACATTTAATATGTTCTTTACAACTAAAACAGCTCTTTAAATGGAAAGCAGTGTAGTCATGGGGTGGGGGTGGACATCATATATTCTATGCTTCCATTTAAGTAACTGTAAAAAAAAATTTTTTTTTATCTTTTCTTACAGCTCAAACTACCCCCATGACCTCATTGACAACATTTGGTTTTGGAAATCCAGCATCAGAAATAACATATGAGAACTGGACAAGAGCCAACCAAGCACAAAGAAATCTTTTAAGTGTAATGTGATCTGTTGAACAAATTTGGACAAAGTGAAAAGCCCATAAGGAATGTCCTTTGAGAGAAAGAAAAACAATATTTTTACATATTATATATAGTTTAATATACATAAATACATTATATATACACCAGACATATATAGACATACGTCTTCACAGAGACATAAAAACAAGCATATGTATGTATATATATATACATACATAATACATACACATATATTAAGATATCAAATGTGTATGCATATAAAAACTTTGATATAGCCATATGCATGTATAACAGTGATTCTGAAAGTATAGTAAAAAAAAAAGCTTATTTTGTGTAGTACATCTGTGTACATGTTTTTGTATATGTGTGTGTCATGTGTAGTTCAAAGGTCAATATCAGGTGTCTTCCTTAATTGTTCCTAACGGTATTTTTTTTTTGAGGCATGTTCTCTCAGCCAATTTGAAGCTCAACAATTCTGCAAGACTAGCTGCCCAGGGAGCCCCAAGGATACTGCTGCCCCAATGCTGTAGTTACAGGCATGTGCTGTTGTGCCTATACCTGGCTTTTATTTGGGTGCTGAGAATCCAGACTTGTGTCCTTTGGCCTGTGCTATACACACTTTACCAACTGAGTCATTTCCCCAAACCCTATAAATAAACACTCTTTGATTTTAAGACTGAAAAAAAAAGAAGGCATAGTGGGTTTTGGCGTTGCAGCAGAGTCAGTGATAGGTCATCTCCAGTTACATTTTAGAACAGTAGCAATCAATGTCATCCTTATGCTATCTGGGTTTCCAGAATTTAAAAGCTTGAGTTTTACTAGCAACTAAGTGGAAAATATTACCATGTGATGAGAATATGAGGTTTTTTTCTTTTTCTTTTAAGAAGCATTTCTCAGAAGGAATGACTAAACTCCTGAGCAGTTTTTGAAAATCGTGATTATTTTTGTTCAGCAGACGGACATTCAGCTTAAAATCCACCTTTGATCTCTAAAAGCAGACAATACAGCAGAGGTCTCTAGGCTCTAGAGGAGGACGTTTAGGGAGTCTGGGTACCATTAGACAAGAGATGCTGATTCAAAGTTGCTGGAATCCCTGGGTCCAAGATGTGCTTTTACTAGGTACAAGCAAAGCAGAGTCATTAAGTGAGACCTTGTCTACCTTGGGCTAGATTCAAACCAGATGCTTTACGATTAAATAGATTACTTGTTTCAATTCATTATAGTCCATTGGTTTAATTTCAGTGACACATATTAACAGTATGTGTGATAATTGCTGTATGTATTGTGAAGTGACCATACCTGGGTAATTAGCTCTCATGTCTCCTTATACATGCATCATTTTTATACTTGGACTCTTTGAACTCTTTCAGTTCATTATGAGATATATGACCTATGGTTATGCACTCTAGGTGCACTGCTGTACTTCAAGCATTTGAACTCATTCTTTCTGTGTAACCTTTGAGATGCTCTCATCTAATTGTCCTTCCCAATTCTCTCACCTCTAACGTCTAGCAACCACTACTCTATTCCCGTCTTCTCTGGACTGTCAACTGTTTTAGCTTCAATCTGTGCACAAGTACATGCAACATTTGTCTTTCTGTGCCTGGCTTAATTCACTTCATATACCATCCTACACTTCGTCCATGGTTGTAACCTAAGATGACAAGATGTGGATCATTTTTATGGTTATTGAACATGTGAAAAACGTGACTCCCTCAAACAAAAGGTCTGGCTCTTCAGATATTTCAGACTTCTCTGTAATGTATTATGTCCACCTTAATTCATAAGACAAGCAGTTCTTCTGATACCATTTTATTGAAACCATTATTCTTGCAATTCTTACTGCCTTACTGTAGTGATGACTACAGGATGGTTCAAGAGAATTCCTAGGGAATATTCACTTATCTATGACAAAAGGCTTGGAAAACCCTTCTGCCGATAGTTTCACATTACCTTCCCCATCTGGTAAACTGACCAAACACTGGGGCTTTGAGCAGTGAGAATATTTTGCTGTTGAATGTAGGGTGTAGCTTTTGTAATAATGTATATATGATTACATATAGGATTGTTCTATGTTGTTCATTCTGATATGCATAATGTATGGGTAAATTATCTCTTTAAGGAATCTACTAGTGGCTTCTCTTTGATAAGTCAGTGGTTTATATTGTTTATATTTCTCAGGTACTCTTCTGGCTGTTTTTCAGATATCTGGGTCCAAGATCAGTAAGAAATTAATCTTGCTCTCTAGCATTATCCAGTTCTAATTAGAAATTTGAAAAAAATTATGCTGAGTAAAAGCACAGAATAAGGGGGAAGGTGGTTACTTTTGCACCTGGAGACCAAAGAAGGCTTCCTGGAGAAGGTGGCATCTGAGTTGTGCCTTCGATCTCTGTACACAGTACCTGAGTCTCCTCCCCAATCCTACAGGAAATAGAAAAACCCAAAGGCACTGGAATGAAGTGGCTACAGAGAAGGGGTTGGTACTAGGGTGACTATAGAAAGAATGGATGCCCAGGCTTGTGAACAGTACCAGAACCAACCCTTGGAAAATGGTTTTAAGGATAGATTTGGGTCTAGTCTTTCAACCAAGAATGAGATGTAATTACTCAAGGAGATTGACAGTGAGGAAAACCTGGCTTCCGGCACACAATCTCCAGATTGAAATGGTCTATTCCCAACATCTTCCTCCTCTCCTAGTGTCTTTAAGGTAGACTTTTGATACTTTCATTGGCAAGAGTATTTTAGAATGAAAACTTCAATGTCCTTCACATGCATTAGGAATGGTGGATTTAGGCCAGCCTTAAAAACCCAACAAGGAAGGCCTCGTGACAAGAGCAGAAACTCCCTGACTTCAGAGAACATAAATAAGAAACCAAGAGCTGCCCTAATCTCAAGTCCAGAGGTCAGCCAACCCTGAAGACTCACCACCACCTAATTTGTTACCCTAGCATGAGGGCTCCAGCCACTACCTGGAGGTATAAATAATGCAGAGTGCTTTACTACAAGATCAGTAATGTGTGCTCAGCAGAGTCAGAACCTTCCCTGCCCTGCATTTGAAGGAATTTGGACTCAGTTTCATCACTGTATTCCATGGAAATAGGCATTCTGCCAATGGCCTGACACTGTTGGTCTTGGCATCTTTTACCCTATTGACTCCACAAATATCTAGTCTCAGAACATGGTGAAGCAGTCTACTCCACTACCCAGCTTTGTGAAGCCTTGAAGTTTTGTATAAAATGTTTTCCTGAAGCCATAAAACCAATGCATGATGCTGAGCTGTTTAAATAAAAAACATGGATATGTGTATAAGAGGTAAAGTTAACAGTGAGAACATTACATAGCCCTTCTGGAAAATGAACAGAAGTATCTAAGAAAAACCTATGTATCAGGATAAACTCAATGAGCCTTCTGTAGAGATAAAGGATGAGAATGCTGTTGCAATGATAAACATTCTGAACAAAACCAATTAGAGAGGAAAGGACTTATTTGGCCTATATTTCCAGGTCACAGTCCATCAGAGGCAAGTCAAAGCAGGAACCCAGGGCAAGTCAGTTTGCTATTTATACACATTATCTCTGATCAGGGGATTCATAGCCAAGAAACAAATGATGAGCTCTGTTTACTGGCTCAGTTGTTCACAAATTATGCTTACCTGGATTTTTTTTGTATAGTCTATAACTACCGAGGAATGATATGATACCATGCTCAATGGTCTATGTCTTCTTGCATCAATCAATAATCAGTACAGTTCCCTATAAACATTTCCAGAGACCAATCTAATCTAGAAAATTCCTTATGCTTATGAAGCTTTCTCCTCAGAGGATTCCAGATTGTGTCAAGTTAACAAGTACAAGGACGAGTATTCTTAGACTATACTTACACTAAGTTCTAGTCCTTTATCTGAAATTCAGATCCAAATGGGCATCTTATTTTTGAAAACCTGATATCCCTACCCCTGAGAAATGCTATGAAGGAAGCCATAACGATTCTGGAGAAGCTGGACTGATGACTGCATGAGGAAGAAAGTACTTTTTCCTCTAATAGGGTGAAAGGCTGAGGGCAGACGTAATCTAAGAATTCCCTTCCATAAAGACTATATTTAGTATCACCAACTACTCCCTCTGTCACTAATCTTTCCCCTTTCTATTTCCTTCTTTCACCATAATAAAGGATGTCTAAGTACATCCTGGGGTTGCTACTGTCAAAAGGAGCTCACAAAGAATTCTCTGTCTCTTCCCATGCCAGAAAGACTAGTTCATGTTTTCCTAACTCCTTGGCTCCATGCTGCCCTCGGGAAAGAGACCAAGGAGGAAGGCACAGCCATGAGAGAAGGAGAATGAAGGGATAGATAGCAGGAAGGCTCTGGTGCTCATGCCTAGCTTGTCTCTGAGATGTATGATGAGTACAGAAGATACCAGCTTCTCAACTCTGCTCAGGCTGTGTCAGGAAAACATATGACCACTTAAAACAGAGGTTCTTAAGCTGTGGGTCACGACCCATGGGGGGGTAGCTTATCAGATATCCTGTACACCTGATATTTACATTTTAATTCATAAATGTAGTAAAATTGCAGGTATGAAACAGCAATAAAAATAACTTTATGGAACTGTATAAAGGGTTGTAGCATTAGGAGGGCTGAGAACCACTGAGTTAGAAGAACAGGCACACTATATTGAAAGAGATAAAACTTCAACAAAACAGGGTTTTTTTTTTTATTACCCAAATGGAATAAGATTCATGGGAGTCCATAACCAGTCTCTCTCAGGAAACTGAAGATTTGCCTCCAAAAGAAAGGAGATCGGAGGAAGTAAGATTGAGAATAAATGTTTGCAGCTAAAGTCTTGCAGGGCTAAGATGTTCTCACTTGAGAAACTTTAACTAGGGAACGAGATGAAAAGAGGAAGGAGAAAGGGGTAGAGAATATGACTGGGTGATGAGGTATATGGGAGGGAATAAGGGTGGAATGTGGGCGGGGGAAGAGTCGAGAGGGAATATGGTCAATGTATATAAGTAGTATACTGTCAAAAAATAAATCACAGTAAAGAAGAAAGAAATATCAATTCGGGAATTGCTAGCAGGTTAATTTTTTTTTCTATTTAGGCAATGCAAACCCACCTTCTGGGATATAAAGACATTGAGGAGCTGATAAAGTGTTTAAGATCAGAAAAAATTTTTTCCTTGATTATCACTGTGGAAAACATCAAAACTTCATAAGAAGGCAATGTTAAATTGATGGCGAAACCTCTTTGCCTGTCATTGACACAGACTGAAATGTGACAGGTGTAGAGAATGCCAGTAATAAATGCTTCCCTGGAAGAGGTTGAGGACCCCTATCAAAATGTATATGAGGGTGTATATTGGCTTTGAGTATTTAGTCCACACCACCCAGAGTCCTTTATTGTTAAGGTATTTTCTGATAGATCTCCTTGTATTATAAAATAGAATTTGTAAGCATTTATAGTAGTTACCACAAGAACATTAACTCTAAGAGTCCCTTATAGAATTTTCTGGTCCAATCGTATTTTGCTGGCCCTGCCTTGATTGAGATGACCAAGCTCATATATTTGCAATGACAATTGTCTCCAAATTGGATATCCTTGTTTTCATCCTATGGCTCACTCCTCCACTGTGCACTAACTTAAATTTAAACATTTTGCAAATAATTTCTTCTCTTTTGTGGAACAAAAAATGCTGATATTATACATAAAAAATATTTGTGGTTCATCTTATCAAGATATGCCAGCAGTGTTATCTGTTCACTTCATCATTCTGGACTTTCTCATAATCAGGATCCAAACAATTTGAATGGCAGCTAGTCATGGTAGACTGAAGATAATCATACTGTTTGTTGCAAACCTCCCTCACTTTCATTTTTAATCTTGAGTTACGCCAAATGAATTGGGATAGCAATACATTTATTACCTCAGTTTGCAATTATTTGATATTTAGAAAGCAGATATTGGAATAAAAGTCCTTTTGAGTGAGTCTGATACAGTGTATTAATTTTAATTACATCATTCCTGATGGTAATATGGCTTTATCATTTGCTTCTGAATTTTCTTACATGGAAATCTATTTGTCCAAGGATGTCTGTAGTGCCTATAACAGAGTACTTAAGAGCCTGAATGGAGGGTGATATTAGTACAATTATAGCTTTCTTCTCTCTGTACGGATGTTTCACTGTAGATAAAATGAAAGCATATTAGAACCAGAATTATAATTATACAGCGGGGTTTTATTTTATTTCTTAAACCTGGCCTTGGATAGTCTAGCTTTCATTTAGCATCCTGAAAGTCTTAAATATTAAAGACAAATGTCTTATGTAAGATACCACCTATGTTTTTCTTAAATTCATACAGGTTTGAAGCCAGACCCTTCCAGCTTTCCATTGAAACTGTTCATTCCATTTTATGTGTGTTTCTTCTACCTTTGCAGTGACTATTTTTAAAAAAGTATTTCCCAGGCTTTGTTTATATTCATTCAATCAGAAAGATTACTTTCCTATTCAAACAAAATATTGAAGAGCTCTGGAAATATATTTTTTTTAAGTTTAAAACTCCATAATTTAGGCTTGTAGTTATTTCTGGCAAATAAGAACAGTCATAAAAACTACATGTTAGACAAGTTTATATTTCCTATATTAGTGATATTTCCAATTCAAAGTAGCATATGAATGTCATTAGATGAGGTCTTTGCAATAATTTTTGGACAGATGGTGATGAATGAGGGGCATCTTCCCCTAGCCAGTCATGAAGGAAATGAATAATCTCCCCTTATTCTCTGTTTTAGCTCCATTTCTTCTGATGTGTCTCTTGTTTGGTTCGGGGAATGGGAAGCTGTCTGTTAGTCCTTATGCAACCATCATACCTCCCTGCCTGAGTGCTTTCATCATTTAGAATGTTCAGAAAATTCCTTTTTAGGGTTGCTGCTGTGCTGTTATAAGAACAAATCCAACACACAGAGATGAAGCATTAGTTTCTTAAGTTGGCAGCTCTCCCTAGACCACAGAGATGTTTGACGAGTTAGTCAGCACATTGGAAATTAGTAAGTGATTTGTGTCTGACTTCTATGTTGGGGGAAAATGACAATCAGTTTTCTCATCCAAATGTCTATTGATCTGTGATGCATCCGCAGACTAAGAGACAGAGACAAGTTGGAACACAGACTCCCACCACTTCAAATGAGTAATGATTTTTAATAAGTCACCCCAGGCCAGACTGCAAATGAGTTTTTATCTTCTTTTTGTTTCCATTCATTCCTACCCTGTTCTATACTACTTTGTAAAAATGTGTAAGTTATGGTGTAACCTTTTAAAGCAGATGCATTTTCCTGATATATTCCCTGTATTGAAGCCTGAATTCTTCAAAGCTTTCAATGAGTTGTAAAGGCCAGGAGTATCTTACTATCATCTGGCTGCAGAGATTTCCTAGGTCTGTTCCAGAATCTTAACAGGTACCATAAGTTGTAGAATGTAGAGTAGTAGACAGGGCACTGTGTGCATGTGCGTAGTGAGGCTGAGAGGATGTGCCAGCATCACTTTACTCAAAGCACTATGGGTACTATATTCATTCCAGTTTTTCATGTTAGCTTGTCAAAGAAATGGATTTATCTTTTAATTGAAAATACTGGGAACATAGCAGAAGAAAAAGAATTAAGAATGTAAGAGTCTCCAGAAGGCATGGAGAAAGGCAGAAAGGCTGAGAAATGTTATCTTCAAGTCATGATTACAAAGTCTACACATGTGATCTCAGAGTAGCTCTTCTTGCCTGCACTGGGCAGACACCAGACTGGCCTATCGTTAGCCAATCATAGATGCTGATGGATTCTACAGACCCATTCCTCCCTGCTGAACTATTGGTGACTGGTGGATTATGGGAGAGGGACTTTTCTTCAGTTGTTGATCCAATGTGAGCCTGCCAAGCTCAATGGATAGATCCAAACTTATGATCACACAGACATTTTTGGTAAGATTCAGTGAAGAATGACACAGGCCAACATGAATGTAGAGATAGAAGCTAATAGGGAAAATGGGGCGGGGTAGGGTGTACCAAGGGTAAGAAGCAGATAAGAAAGGGTTGGTGAGAATAAAGAAAATGAACTATACACATTACAGTATTGTCAGAGAACAAATTTAAACAACAAAAATGAATAAAATAGTGAAAAGAGATCTCATACTGGATGCTTAGAAACTACAACTCTAAATAGGTAAAAATGCCATCCATAGTACTCTGAAAACCTAGCTAAATTTTTAGCTTCAGTACTAACAAGACCCAAGTGAGTCACTAAATGCATGTATGCCCTGTGCACTCATCTACAAAGGAAGCTACCCAGAGACATCATCTCTAAGCTTTTCCTCTTTCCAGAAGTCTGTGATAATAGACATGCAGTCGCTCCTCCAACTATTCTTGAGTGATTAGATGGTGCTTCTCTGGAGGGTTGATCTTTATTTAGAAGCTTCACAATTTGGAGCCAACTAATCTCATCTGTACATTCACTGTCTGCATTTGATGATTTTTTGAGTCTTTATCAGCTCTCAAAATTCCCAGATTCTATGATCTTTCTAGACACTATTATAAATGTATAAAGATATAAATGATCAAAAGAGAGAGTAAAGCCCTCTCTCTCTCTCTTTCTCTCCCTCCCTCCCTCCCTCCCTCCCTCTCTCCCTCCCTCCTTCTCTCTCTCTCTCTGAAAGATAATGGGAGAATTTAAGCTTTCTAGTTGTCTTTAGACTCCTTACTTTTCTGATTCTTAAATTTATAACTATAAAGGTGTGGGGACAACCCAGGAGGCTGAGGGGTAATGACAGAAACTTTTACTAGAAGAGGACTTTGGGGCAGAATCAGACAAGAGCAATAAGAACATTGAAGAAATGCTTGATATCTGTTTTGAAATACTGAGTCATTTTAAAGCATGTCACTGAATGCATAACTATGTTTTCTTTTCTGCACAGAGTATCTTTACAAGATTTAAAATATAGTGTTCATGGCTTTGTAGGTGTTCTAGACAGAAGTATTATTTAGCGAACTTAATATTATACCAGATTCTAAATTGTAAAACTATTTGGAAGTTTCTAAACTCACCATGGTTCCTCTTCTTCTTCTCTGCGAACCTCCCCTGCCCGCCCACCCTCAGCGGTGGCCATGCCAGTCAGAATTTTTCTTGGTGCCCCTGAGGAGTTAAGCCATTATCCTCCCAGCTTCAGGCACACTATCTCTATCTCTCATGCTCCAACTCTCTTTTGTCCCCTCCTCCCTTCCCAGAATCCATCTCTGCCACTGTCTGCATATCTAATTCACTTTCCTCTCTCAGCCAAAGAGCTTTTAACCAGCTCCATTTAGATACAACTTTCTGAGTTCCTGGCTTTATATCCTCTTAGCTCCAGACACCAGCCCAAACTAACTGGTGTCTGCCAGTCCCAATTCCAAATTCTCGGCAGGGAGAATGTGGCCACTGCAGCTCTGCTCAGGTATTCACCCTTGGTTGTAACAACCTTATCCAGGCAGTTGCAGAAGTACCCCCTTCCCCCTCTGAGCTGAGATGGTATAGTAAAACACGGAGGCTATTAATATTCCTCATTTCTGTGACTCTGCTCCTTAAAAGATCCCGGGCTCATGAGATCTTTTTGCACACACAGATTGTGGATGCCTCGCACTCCCCACAATCCTCTAATTTGCCACATCATTAAGAATTACGCATAGCCCATTACCCCACAAGCAAACAAATGCATGCTCTGTAATGGGGAGAATCTGGGCACTGAACCATGCATTCTCATGCCTTCAGCCTTGCTCTGCTGACAGGGATTACATGACATTATTTACTCTGAGCTCCAGTCTCTGGAAATCAAAATTGTCATGGGGCCACAAGATCCATCAATGCCTCTCTCGCCCTCAAGTGTCCTGAATATCCCTGGCCTGTCTTCAGGCATGTCAAAAAAGCACAGGTGGTTTCCCAACAACTCATGCATGTGAACTCATAATCCCTCCCTGAGATAGCTGAGTAATGGGTCTTGCTGCCAACTAGGTAATTAAGCAGTATCATCTAAACACAATGGAGTTGAGGTAGGGGAACACAAAAACAGCTCAAGACAGCAAGCAGCTCCCCTTCGAAAATGTGCTGGCCCTTCTCAATAAGATAATACCCAGCATCTCCCCTCCAGTGGGTAATCTGGGGTCTAATATTTACCCAAAAAAAGAAAGGGTAAGCAGAGCTGACTTAACGCCAGTACTGGTCTGAAGGGCAAGGAAGGTAAATCCATCCTTGAAGTAACCTGTTAGCAGGAAACCCCGTTACCACCTGCATATACATGACTGGGTGGTGTACATATGCTTAAAATTATAGGATGCATGGTTTGTGCACAAATGAATCATCCAAAGTTATGTAACAGCCCATCTGTCAATCAAAGGAGTCACCCCATTCTTACCTCTGGAGATCAAATTCTCCTGCTTCCTCAACTCCTAAAAGGATCCCCCCAATTAAGTCTGAGCTCTGAAGCTACATACTTGTTTCTGCTTCTCTCATTCTATGGTGTGTACTCTCAGCTGAAATCTCACTTTAAAAAAAAATCTATATTTTTACTACCACTGAAGCTTGTCCACCAATTATTTATTTGAGATACAAAACTGACCATTATGTCTTGAGAGAGCTAAGGTTCCATCTGGTGACTACTGTCGCCTCACTTACACAGGACATTTCCATCTGGTCTCTTCTTATTTAGCTAGCTATTCCATTGGACTGACTGACGTGTGTGTGTGTGTGTGTGTGTGTGTGTGTGTGTGTGTGTGTGTCCCAATTTACATATCAACTCCCTAATCCCCATTGCAAGCAGATTTGGAGATAGGACCTTGAAAAAAAATTTAGGTGAAGTGAGATCCTAAGTGTTTGCCTCTAATCGAGTAAGATCGGTGTCCTTATGGGAAAGGCTAGACATACCAGGGAAAGGGAACACAAAGGCAAAGAAACATGAGGAAGCAGGAAGTACGTGCCGCCCATGAGAGGCAACATCACCAGAAACAGCACAGCTGTCCAGGTAGCACCTTGATCTTGACCCAGTTTCCAAAACTGTGAGACAATAAATTTACATTCTCTAAGCCATTTGGTCTACAGTAGCTCCATATGGTAGCCTGAACAGATTGATGCAGTAGCCCTGTGACATTGCTTGAACATTAAATACCGGATGCTCATCTGTGGCCCAGCCACCCCAAAAGAAAGCGTTAGCTTTCCCTGAGGTTGGTTTCTCCAGTGGTTTTAGCATCTGATTGCTGCTGCTTCATTGATCTGATCAGCTCTCAACTGATCTGAACAGGTCACCAAAAATGTCGACTTGACCCTGCCAGCGTCTGCTGTGTTTCAGTTGTCTAGACATGCTCATAAATAGCTGGATGATTGCCCACTATAAATTTTTAATGAGAGATTTTGAAATTAGGAGAGGAGGGAAGCAATTGTAATTTATGGCCTGGAGTTTTTCAATAAGCAGGGGCCCCTTTTGAAAGGTAAACCTTGCTTCCCCATTGGTCCATTCACAGCCTTGGCCCCCTCAGTTAAACAAACCAAGAGCATCATTCATAGGCTTCCTGCCCCACTCTACCCATAGAAACCCCAAAGCCTTTCCTCCCGATCCTCAGCCTATGAATGAAAACCTAAATAATTATTAAGGAATCAACAGATTTAAATGGCATGGAAATGACTGAGGATTACCCATCAGTTACTATAATTAGGCAGTTCAAATACCAATTGGCTCCTTAGAAAGTAAGAGGAAAGAGATAGATGTGCAGAAAATATAACACATTGTAAAGGGTTTTAGGAACATTCAGGTGTCCAAGCACCAATAAGTGCCAGATTGGTGTCCTGACAATGCTACCTGGGTCTCAGTCCCTTTCTCTAGTACAAACCTATGTATTCTGAGCTCTGTTCTATATAAATTTTGATATTCAGAAAGCAATAAACTATAAAGTCACTTTGGATTAAAACTGGTCTCTGATATGGTACTATACTCTCACAAAGGAATTATGTTTCAGACATACATAAAATGCTTATGTATGTGAGTGGAAAATTTTTTCTTTAGTATCAAAATGTGAGTGTTACCAGTGCATCATTTGCATGAACATACCAGTTATGATTTTTCTCTTTCTTCTCCCAGACCTTCATCTCAGAGGCAATACAATACAATAATACAATTTGGTGTTTACCTTTTTTCTTTGGCACAGAAATTTTATTGCTAAATTATATTGCTTATTATAGTAAACACTTTATTTTAAGTTCCTAGAAAGCTTCCTTTAAATTTATCTTGCTATTTTTCACTGTTTTATTCCATGAGAAATCTTTCAGGGCACAGGTGGAATATAAATGATAAAACAAAGAAATGTTAGGTTTTAGGGGGGAAGTGGCTTTATAATTTCTTATGTTGACTTAGTAAAGTGAATGGCACCCTCCTTTCAAAAGAATGGGGCCAACCATTGTATCATATAAGGGTAATCTTGTGTTCTTTCCACTAATTTAAAGACTATAGTGAGAAGTCAAATACCTCACCAGATGTCCATAGAAAAGAACAAAGTACTTGTTCCATGAGCTCATGGAACAGGCCATTCATAAGCTGGGGGACACAGAGTGACTGAAGAGCATTATTAAAGTTATAGTGACAAGTGCAAGATGCAATTTTTATATATGTTCTTTCCTAAATCATTAAATGGATTCTCAATCCCCATTGCCAACTCTAAACTACACCATTGGTCTTTTAATTTTGTCATGAGGTCAACCTCCCTAAGACCTTTGCTTCCCCATTCAGTGTTATTAGTCAAAAAGTATACTTTCAATTTGGTAAAGAATAAGAGATGGCCAAGTATATTTAAACTTCACTAAATATAATTTCAAGTAACAAGTAGAAGGTTTTTTTCTCTGACTAATTTTGCCAAAAGAACATGTTTGCTATGTACTGTGATCAAGGGCAAATTTTCAATGTACTTGCAAGGCCTTAACCATAGAAATAACCTTTGACTCAAAATTTTATTTTTATAAATGTATTCTAAAGAAATAGTATGAAGAAGGCGTGGCAGTACATGTCTGAATCAGGAGAACTAGAAAATTTAAAGCAACCTAAGGTACCTAGTAAATTTATGGCCAGTTTGGGCTACAAAGAAAGCTATATTGCCAAAATAAGAGAAAGAATCAGAAAGATATGATATGCACATATATACAAACATAAGCATATAGGAATGAACAGAAATATATATAATAAAAATGATCTAAAGACACAGTCATTAAAAATAGTATTACAGAAAATGTAATGGTATCAAAAACAGAAAACAAAACAAAATTTGGGATACGGATCTGTAATTTCAGCTACTTAGGAAGCTGAAGCAAGATGTGTTATTTATTGAAAGCAAATCAAATTGTAAAGCCAAGTAAGTTATAAACATACTATCTACTAAAATTGTGAAGACTGATTGCAAGATTGTGTTTATATATGCACAGATAGGTAGATGGCATAAAAGAAATATATAAAAGTACATGAGCACAAAGATATATATAGCAAGGTTGTATTGTAGTTCTGTCTCTAAATCAGTATTCCCCATTCCTGTTCTTGGTCATCATCACAGCAGTCTGTGAAAGAGAGCAAAACACAGGGTATAGAATCCAAATCCCATCCCCAGAGTCAGAACAGTATAGTGGGACAGGTAGGAACAGTTAACAAGCTTTGAGTATCATGGGTGTGCAGAAAGGAACACTGTACAATTAAAAAGGAATTACCCAAGTGGCAATTTCCAGTTAAAGTTGCCTCTGGATACAGTACTCAACTCACAGAAGCACTAGATGGCCACAGTGGCCTGCTTGGTACCATTATATAAATAATAATAGCCTGAAATTTTAACCCCAGAATAAAACACAATGCCAAGAGTGATAAATTTAAAGAATGAAATATGTTTGTCTTTATAGAAGAATTTCAAATGAAACATGTTAGGAGAAAGAAGGAAAAGAAAAATTACCACTAGGCAAACATATAACAACTGTGCAGACATGATCAGCCAATAGATGCTAAAATCACTGGATATGAATGAAAGCCAGAAAGGTGACTATTTGACCTCCAAGTCCCTTTTTAGAGACACTTCTTCATTACAAAGTGAATTGCAAAGTGCCAGTTTGTTGTATTAGATTTCTGCTCTGGACTTTTCAGGTATAGACCAGAGGTTTGACCAGTAGTCCAGCAGTCCCACAGAATCACAAATCACACAGTTTATGCTGATTCACCTAGGGCCCAGGCATATAACTTGCTAACTCCTTCATCTTAACCCATCCCATAATTCTTGTCTTGTTCAGCCATGTGGCTCAATACCTTTTCTCAGAGCAGCATTTCAGTTTCTTTCCTCTGCATCTGCTGTTGTCTCCTTGTTGTGTCTCTGTTGCATCCCTATGTCATATCTGCCCTCCTCTGAGATGTTCCCAAAGTTTTTGTAGTCTGGTAGCCCAGCTCACACTTCCTGTCTGCCTTTGGCCAATCAGCATTTTAATTAAACCAGTAGCTGTGACAATTATTTACAATGGAACAGAATGCAATCCCACTACACCTATTGATAAGAAGTGTGACAGGAACTTCCTTCACCAGATTAACATCATCAGGAAAATGAATCACCAAATCTGCCCTTGATGGGAGGTGCCAAGAAGAACACAACACTATCTCTGAGGCATTCTTGCCAAAAATCTATTACCCCACCAGAATACCAGGACAAATCCAAACTTCGACACAAATTAAGTGGTTAGTATTTCTTGAAAGTATCAAGGTGATGGCAAATAAAAAAGAAGAGGAGGAGGGGAAAAGAGAAAGAAATTCAGACACAGACAAGAAGAAAGGAAAAATAAACCAAAGAACAAACAGTACCTTACCTGTAATCTTGAGTTAAAAAAGAGCACTAATCGGGTAGGTGAGATGGCTCAGTGGTTAGAGTGCTTGCCTCCCAGCCTGATGGCCTGAAAGCCACATGGTGGAAGAGAAGAACCAAATCATGTTGGTTGTCCTCTGACCTCTACACACACACACCACACACACACACACACACACACACACACACACACACACACACACACACACTAAAAGAAGAAATACTTTTTTAAAGAACATTAATGGGAAATTGGATAAATCCCCATCTCAAATACAAGTTGCTTCATAATCTCAGCCAAAGTTGATTTCCTGGTTTTGATTATTAAGTGGTGGTTATGTGAAGATGCTAATGTTAGTGGTAGCTGGGTGAGGGACATAAATACACTCATTCGCTGTAGCTCATTTGAATTCTAAAATTCAAATACATAATTAAATATTAATTTGTTTCTTGATTTGCATTTTTCCAGCTCTCACCGGTGTATTGATAAACTATACAACTGTTAGGAAACACCCCACCACCCCCCATCCCCACCCCTATCCCCCACCCTCACGAACCTAATTTTCATCCTAATGCCAGATTCTTTGAAGAATTCCCTCTAAATGGGGCTAGTGGTGTGAATATGAGAAACCCAGTTGTGAGCCAGCAGCTCAGCCACTAAAAGGATGTGTAGAAGGACTGAACAAGGAGAGTGGAAGGCTACTGTTCTCTACTTCCGGCAGCATCCGCACCTGTCTGGGAAACTCCAGGTCTCTTTAAGGCAGAAACCCAATTGATGCCCTGTAGCTCTCTGAGGAAGCAAGCATTCTTCCGTTCAGACAGCTCCTCTGTGGATCGCCACTATCTGCATGAAACACTGAGATGGTTTGGCATGCTTGAGGCTCTAGAGACAGTGTGGCACTTGGCTCCGTGGTTCCAGAGCTGTGGCTGCACCTGCGTTTGTGCAGTGCCCAACTCATCAGCCTTGCAGCATCTGGGGACCAGCGACCAGCGGTGATGGTGAAGCATCTTTCTGATGTATTCTGCAAAGCCTGGGAAGAAAATTTCTGTAGAAAGTAGCCCTGTAGGGACCTGAAACACAATCAAGAAAACTCAATAAAGCCACAAACTTGTCTGTAAGCACATATGAGACATCCCTGGATTTTTAGAAGTGATTGGAAACCATGAGCAGTACTGAGCATGCTGGCTGGTAAATGTGCATATAAGTCACGGGAATATGGCTTCTTTCTATGTACTTGACGTATGTTAGAACTCAAATACATGTGTGCTATTGTTTTTATGTCTATCCCATGTTAGATTGCTTTGTGCTCTTTAGGAATATTGGCCTGAATGCTAGAACAGCTAGTACTGTCAGCAGATCTTTCCACATGCTGTGTGAGCCACAGGCAGCAGCAGGAAACTATGAATGAACAGGAGCATCTGAATCAGGGTGTGTGCTCTAGTTCTTTTGATCATCCCTGAGCCTCACGTCTCCTCAGACATATTGGAATGGCTATAATCATTGGTGCTTCTTTAAGCCACAAAATTCCTTCCACATTTTCCATATTCATTCATTTCCCTGAGTCTTGACCACACAAACTCTTGACTCTTCTTAATTTCAGTAGAAGGCAGAAAAGATTCCTTAGAGATGCAGTGCCTGGATGCTCTCTCTGGCCCCAGTGTTGTTGAAAGGCCAGGTGACACCACTGGTTGAATTTTGAGCAGCTCAGCTCTGGACTCTTATCACTTCTCAGGGAAGAAAACTGAGGTTCCATAGAGAGGTGTGTGTGACTCTAAAGACCTGGAAAGCAATGTAGACCACGAACCCAGACCAGCTTATTTCTTTGCACAGTAAAGATGATGCCTAATATGAAATAATGTATCAGCATTGTTCTGATACCCTTCTTATGTGTCAACGCTGGCCTAATTACTGAATGAAGAGACTAGCTCTAACACTCAGAAGCACCACTAAGTTCCATGAATTCTCTTATTTACATCAATAAACTGGGGTTCTAGAGGTTGAGGACCATTCCAGATGCCAGCGATGCAGCTGCAAGTGGTAAAGGATGCTTTGCAGTTCAGTCTGGGTAGAGAACGAATCCAGAATCATCCATAGCACCGTAGCAGCCAGGAATGGTGACACCGTTAATTTCCTTCTCCCTTCCTGGTTCCTCCTCCTCCTTCTCTCTCTCCTCCTCCTCCTCTTCCCTCCTTCAGTCCATTACCTCCATCACCACATCTCCTCACCTATTTCTGTTCCTTTCCATTTCCCCTCCTTTTCTCTCTGCTCCTCTTATGCCTTTTCTTACTATCAGTGATGATTGTCCTCCTTACTATAGAGATAAGAGGAACACAAATTCAGAAGGCAAGAATGGGCCATCTTTGATTTTTGAACATGAATTTTTCTTGAAGATGAATGGAGGAGGTGTATTAAATCTTAAAATATGTATCACAGATGGATAACTAAAACTGACCTAACATTTTAAAATTGAACATCTAACTTTAAATGATGTATATTGGGGCAGGAAGACAGCTCACTTTCTCTATAAGCAAAAGGGCTACAGGTTAGATTTTCAGAACCCACACAGAAGTTGGTGAAATAGTATGTCACTGTAGTCCCAATCCTGAGGCTGTCTTCTGAATGTCACAAATGCAGCATGGTATGCATGCATGCGCGCGCACACACATACAGAGAGAGAGAGAGAGGAGGTAGAGGAAAGGCAGGAGGGAGAATATGATATCTGCCATAAAAGCATCTGCTTTAGCTTATCCAAGAGATGGTAGAGTTCAGTATCTAGTCTTCTCTGTATTTGGAAGCCTTATGGAAACTGCACATATACCCCAAACTATATTCATCATATCATCATGTGATTTTTGTGATCAAGCAAGGAATCCATAGTGGAGCTTTGAATCTCGTTAGCAAACTCCAGCAATTTCATGTTTAATTTGCCAACACAAAGCACCACCGTGATGGCTGCACTTGAACAGGGCTGACAGATACCACATGTCCTTTTCATTGAAAAGTCTCACATCCTACCTAGCTCACCAGTTGTGTGTCTTTCACCCTATACTCCTTAGACGGTATGTGCAGCCTAACATCATCAGCATCTTGGGATTTTACAATAAACGTAGAATCTCAGACTGGAGACTTTGCTCCCACTCGGTCAAAATCTGCTCTTGAACAAGTCTCAGGAGATGTGTGTAAAGGTTAAATCTGAGAAGCACTGCTCCACTAGTTTACCTACTCCCAAAGTAAATACTGTGATAATTGGTTCTCAAAACCTAGTCCCTGGATGAGCAGTACCAGTGCCAAGAAGAAACTTGTTACATAACCTCCTGTGCTATTCCTGAATCAGATACCATGGTGTCAGGGTCTGACTGCCATGTGTTAACTCCTGCAGATGAAGTTTAAACTGTGTTCCATATTCAGGTATCTGGAAGATATTCTTAAAATCCTATTGTTTCACCCTTTTCTTGGTACCAACCAGAAAAGCAATCTCAGATTCAGTGGTTCTCACCTCTGGATGCATGATAGAATCACTAAAAACATTTTCAAAACACTGATGCCTGAGCCCACTGTTCTGGGATCTCAATTTAATTTTCAAAGCTTATGTCCAAGTATGAGACTTTTTACAAATAATTTCCCTAATGTTTTTTTTCCTCCCCTGTGGGTACAACATCATCACTTCTAAAAATCTCAGTTTGCCTCTTCCACTTTCTCAGCACTTCTGTTTCTAGCTTATTCTTTGATTCTAGTGTCTTATAATCTAGCAATCCAACCCTTCATGCTCTGCCTCAGGTCGACTGGCAACTATTATTAACACCTACTGTTCAATTACATACTTTACCTCTCTGAATCCTCACTTTCTTCCACACCAAAATGAGAGATTTACCAGAGGCTATTGCACAAACATGCCCTCATATTCATAGTAGAGTCTGGTGTAAAAATTATCTCTGAAGCTTGAAACTAGTTAAGAATCAGGAAATAAACAACTCAAAAGTCTGAGGAAGTCCATGAAATTGACCAGATATACAAGGCCCTTTATTCTCCATGGCTATATAAACATTAAAGTATTACTGAGGAGATTTTTATTAGTTGTAATGCGTGAAAGAGACACTCCGACTAGCTGAATGAAGAAGAAACATTCTCTGACCCATGGATCTACTTGTAACTTGTGCAGAGAGCTTTGAGATTCCCACTTTCATGAATTGCCACCTATACTGGGATAATCTTTTGGTGAGGTAGCTGTCTTCAAGTAGACCATTCTCCTGTAAGTAACCATATTTTTAGAGGTAATCTTAATAAACACATTGGTTAACTCAAAGTTAGACTTTAATGGTATCATCTGATCTGTCCCTCAGTTCCCTTTCTGGGGTGAGAGAATGTTTGTTTGCATCTTTTCAGAAAAAAAAATATCATATCATCCCCTTACCTTGCCATTCTTTCCTATTTTTTACCTAGAAAACTTCTAAATTCTAGTCCATCCCTACTCCTCCATAGTTTTCCAACTGCACCTGTCTACTGAATATTATTCACAAATACCTGGTATGTTAGCTAATAGAGGCCCTTATTTGGTATTCCTAACAGTGTCTCTAGTGAACTCTCACTCTGTCCAGTAGTCTGACAAACATTTTCAGGTGACATCACCCCCTACTTTTCCCACTTCTGAGGCCTCAGACATTACTCCTCTACTCTGTACTTGTGATAAAATGCCCCGTCTTTGCACTTTAATATCAAACAGAGGCGACTGGAAGAGGATGCTCTCTTGTGCTCACAAAGACTGTACTGGGCTTGCATCTGGAATGTTGTCACCCGCTTGCCTTCCTGTCTGCTGGAGGTTGAAGATGTAGCAGGACAGGCCTCATGTTTTCTCTTTCCATGCCTTTAACCAAAGACTTGCTGTTGTTTTCTCCCTTCCATACTGAATAATCCATTTTTCTATTCTACAGGATCATTGCTACCAGCTTTGAAATATTTTGATTAATAGATAATCATTTGTCCTACAGTCATCTTCGCTTTCAACATCATTTCTTGGTTTTACTAGAAAATAAACATTGTCAGGATAAGCTTCCTCTATTGTCCCGCACTTATACTTTGTTCCTCATTACAAAGGGTTCAGTTCATAGTCACTAGGGCCCATGAGCCTGAACAGAGCATCTTCATGGAAGGAAGACAGGGAAAATGTAGTTCACTGTTTGTCACACAGGAAGGAGAAAGAGGGAGGGTCCCAGAACCAGGTACAGCTTTCAAAGGCATGTTCTTGGTAACCTACTTCCTCTAATAAGTTCCCACCTGAGTTTCTATCTCCTCCCTCAGATAGTGACACCCAGTGGGGACCAAGCAGTCACCCCATAAAGCTGTGATAACAGCTGTGAACCATCTAATACCCAGAACTGTCTCTGTAGCCTTGATCTCTTCCCTGAACTTCAAAGTCTTACCACCTCCCTGATACCTCAGAACTGCTTCTAAGGCATCTCAAACTCAGTGCACCCTAACCCAAATGCTTGGGTTACATGAATATGTTCTTCCCAGAAATTTCCAACCTCAGGGCTTGTGGACTGACATGGTCACACAGACAGTCTTGGGGAAAGCATTGACTTCTCTCTTTCTCTTGTTCTGTTGATAGCACCCACCAGGATGTATTGTCTGTTCTAATTTAAATAATTTATGTTTCAAACTATCATTCAGATTCATCATTCATCATTAAAGCTTAGTCTCATTAAGAATGGACCCACTCCCCTGTTGGTTCCTTGTTATGACCAGTAAGAATATAAGCTTGATGTTAGTCCAGAACTGGCTACTTCTAGATTCAAGTATAGAATGAATATATGTATATATATATATATGTGTGTGTGTGTGTGTGTATACTATATATATGTAATTTTGTATGAGTGCATATGTATGTTTACATATGTATAAGGTAGATGGACAGCTTCTGTGTTTGAATTCTCAACAACCATTTTTGCCTGGATGAGCAATAAATGCCTCTACATTTGTGTCTCTCTTTCATTGATGACTACCTCAGTCCCATATTCTACTCACTGTCTTCAACCCAGGTGATCCTTATGAGTCACAAGCCAGTTTTCTCTTGCTGACATCGCTTAGTCACTTTTCACACCATTTAAAATAGCCCCAGTGTCCTAACGGTACAAAGCTGCTAATGACCATGGCCCTACCACACTGTTCCTCATGATCCCTCTACTCTAAAGCACTGGAGCTCCAACCCCTTGGCTCTGGCTTCCATTGTGTTCCTCTAAGCCAGCAGGGCAGTCCTCGGAAGCTTTGTCCTAGGCATTCCCTCTCTCTGCACTGATGTTCTCTCACACATCTGCATTTCTCATTTCCTTCCTTCGTTGACATTCCTTTTCAAATCTCACCTCACCTCTTCACAGATGCCTTCTGTATCCTCCAGTGGTTTGTTGAAACCAGCTCATCTCAGCAATCAGGAAATGCCCTGACCTTTTTCAGTGATGCCATGTTGGTAGTCAGAACCTTCAATAGTGAGAAAGTTTATGGTATGAAATCAGTAGGCACTGTGAACTGAAGATTCCCTCATTCCTTTCTCCTAAGAGAATAGCACCACATCTGGAATATTACTTCTCTCATTATTTTATTTTTCTTTGTAACACTTAGTATTATCTTTATGACATACTTCTTCTCTTTGCTGTGATAAAATACACCACAAGAAAAAAACAAGTGTTTTTCAGTGGCTTACAGGTTATGGTAGGGAGGATATGACTACAGGACAAAGAGATACATTGCATTCACAGTCAAGAAGCAAAGAGTGATCAGGAAGTAGAATCAGGCTATAAAACATTGAGGCCTACCCTCACCCCCCAACCCCATCCCCCATCCCCAGGGAGCTACTTCTGCCAGCAAGGCTCCACTTCCTAGCCGTTCTATGATTCTCAAACAGTGGGAACCAAGTGCTGAAATGCATGACATTTCTCACTTAAATCTGAGTACTATCTAACACCGTACACAATCATTTACTTTTCATTTTCCACATTGGCATGTAAGTGTAATGAAGACAGAGGTTTTTCATCTATGATTCTTAACCATTTTATTTCCAGTTCCTGGAACAGTACAGAGCAGATCAATATTTTAACTTTTAACTGACTGAACAAATACATGAACCACACACTTGAAAAGTCAAAATTAGCCAACTGTTTTTATTCCATATCCATCCTTTCTGCTTATTCTGCCCCTTCTCCACACATCACTACTACCTTGGTTTCTATTCTGTCCAAAGGACCCTAGTCTTCCCTTCCCAACATCCTAACTTACTTTGATACCCAAACTTAGACTCTTTGACTCTCTAATCAAAAGTTGTTGGTCTCTGGTGTCCTCACGTCACTTTGTGACCTATCCCTTAGGTACCACAGTTCCACAGAGTCATAGTCCTTTATAGAGAGATTCCTCTAACCTAAGGGTGTGTCTAATTCTTAGTCATAAGCTCATATGTCATGAAAACAAGAAAAAGATCCTGTATAGACACAGAGGCAAATAAGAAAGGAAAAACTGGGAGATATTCTCTGACACTTGATGTATTAAGAAGGTAGAAAGAGCTCTATTTTTAAACTAGAATTGCTTCCTTTATTTTCCAGCACATGCCTTTCATTTTCAAGTCTGTGACCCACTCTCTCACAAGCTCAAATCCTGTTTCAAATCCGTCCAAAGTACCGAATCCATATTTTAAAAGCCATTGACCTGAGACTGATTCTGTTGAGCTCTGTCTGTTAATGGACCTAATGTGCTCAAGAGTGAACAGCAAGGACACTGTCACTGTGGCTGATGCCTGTGTTTCATTACAGGGTCTTGTAGACAATCGATATGGTGGATGGAGATGTATTCAGGTAAATAAGAAGGATGTTTGCATTCCCTTGTATCTTGTCAGCAGAGTCCTGTATTTGCTGAGCTTCTCTGAAGTGGGGCAGCTACTTGATGGTTTCAGAGGCTGAAATGCATAGGAAGGCTGGTAAATGAGTGATGTGATCCTTGCTCACCCTGTGTGCAAAATAGTGAAATGCAAGACAGTATCCAATTGTGTTTGCTATCATCTTATCAAATGAAAATTTTTAAATGAGTTTTTTAAAGAATAGTTAAGAACCCAAAGGTAGCATGCGCCACCTCCAAAGGAGAACCATAGGACAATGAATCCAACTGTCATTTCTTTCTCTTCAACCTGGAATCCCTCGAATTCTCAAACACTCTCACACTCAAACATGTTTTCATAATAGACTGGAATTTGCTTTAAAATATATCCTGAGATGCCTTTTTGGAAGGGCTTAAAGCTAATACCAATACTATAAGTATATCAAACAAAAAAGCCCCAAACAAGAGAAGGGAGGCCTGATTTGGGGTACAGGTAGAGAGATGGTAGCCAGGCATGTGTTTCCAGGGAAGCAGAGACAGCAGCCTGGCTTCACCTGCTCCTTCAGCTGATTTAGTAAAACTTCAAATTGAACAACTGAAGTTTTTCTTTGCTTTCGTAATTTAATTTAAAAATAATCCTCTTACCTAGGTGGAATGGATGTTTTTTGTTTCTTGTATATGTCTACATAGAAGTCTGTGCATGTTTCTCTTTCTCTCTCTCTCTCTCTCTCTCTCTCTCTCTCTCTCTCTCTCTCTCTCTCTGTGTGTGTGTGTGTGTGTGTGTGTGTGTGTGTGTGAGTGAGAGAGAGAGAGAGAGAGAGAGAGAGCCACTTCCTATCATATCGACCATTCTTCAACCACCACTACCTCTCCCTGGTCATTTTCTCATTTGTCTTGTTCAGAACTTAATCTTGGTTCTTTGTATATTGGGCGTTCGTGGCCAGCAGCATGTGCTCTCCCTGATCAGCAATGGTACAGGAAAAAGCCCTGTTAGCACTTTCTGAAGCCTCAAAACTGTTTCCACTCTTTCTTTCAGTGCCTGAGCTACCGACCACCAAGCCCCATATCCCAGAGGTTCATGAGCGTATCAGGCATAGCTGAAGATGGAGGTGGACCTGCCCATGAAAGGAGTCTTTACCTTAGGCTGTCAGGAGAGATCTGGGGCACTTAACCCAAGATCCAGGAGGTCTAGGAAGCTTTGAGTAGCAGGAGAAAGAGAAAGTACAAGGATGACCTAGAAACTGTGTGTCCTTTGTGATATAGATGAAGAAGTCAAAGAAACAAGAAACAAAAAGATAAAATGATCTTTGTGACAGGCTGGGTCAGGCTCCCTGGAAGCGAACACTCATGCTGTAATGACTCTGGATAAGGGCTCTTGGCTTCTTTGTTCTTCAATTTTCTAACATTGAAAGTAACATTAAAGTCCGTGAAACAACAAGAAAATAAAATTTGGTTTTGTTTCTTCTTAGATTAATAGGAAATACAGAAGGCAATTCCTACATGGTTTGGAACCTGCATGCATTCAGCAAACTTTGTTATTGTTGTCGCTATTATTTTTTATTGTCACTGCTTGGATTTTGTCCTCTTAATCTTCTTGCTGTTCTTACCAGACCCCCACAGGCTGCTTGGACCTGGACAAATAGCTTCTCAGCTATTAAATTTATGAACTATATTGAGGCTCCCTTACACAGGGTACACGAATAAAATGTTGTGGGAAACCATGGATCATCAAGAAAACACTGCCTGACATCTATTTACAATCCAGTAGGGTATGGAAACCACACAAAATTACAAAGCACCTCAAAGAAAGGCACTATTTGATAAATACTGGAAGAGAGAGATAAACAATGGGTTACAAACCCTATGGAAGACCAAGCGTTTCCAGATGCTGCCTCACTTATTCAGGCTAATCCCAGTATGGGTGATTAAAGGAGACAAACAAGAGAAAAGAGATGAATGGGAAAACCAGTTCCGGGGTTGGAGCGATACCTCAGTGAACAAAATGCCTGTCTTGCCAGGGAAAGGATGTGAGGTCATTCTCCCAGATAGATGACAGGCATGTATAATTTCAGAAAGGGTAAAATGGGAAGTAGAGGCAGCAGGATCCCTGGAGCTAACTGGCCAGGTATTGACTAGCTAACAATATCCCAGGCAGATGAGAGTCCCTGTCTCAAAAAGTATATTTGAGTAATAATACATGAGACTGTCTTCTTCCCTCCATATGGACAGGCACATACACATACACATTTATTTTCTGCACAAAGGAAACAAACAAACAAACAAACAAACAAACAAATAAATAAATGGTATTACAGACACAAATATGTTGCCTAAGAGGAAAGCTGTCATAGGCTAAGCTTAGAAGTCCAGAAAGATGAGAGACAGATAACAATAAGTCATGAAGGAAGATGAGCTTTTAAAGAAGAAAGTGATACTTGTTTACCCATGTGGAGACTTCATCAAATAAGTTTCCTTCCTACCCAAACTGGACATCTGCCTTAGCCAGAGTCTCCCATTGGGAGCTGTGTCAGTGCAGAATGATATTTCTTTTTCTTTACTCCAGCCTCAGGACTCTGTGACTGTTCTGTTGTCATGGCATTGTTGAGTCTCCTATTCTGGCAATATTGCCCATTGGAATGGTCATCAGTAAGTGAATTTCCTCACTGGTGGGAGTTAATGATGGTCTATAAATAACACAGCAAATTCTTCCTGTGTGTCTCTCTATCCCAACTCAAAGCCATCAGTAACTACATCAAACCCAAAGAAACAAGCGAGACTCTTTGAAGCCAAATGATGTTGGCTGTAGATCACACCTGCTCCCTACTAACAGATGCTTGCCTGGTGGTGACATATTGGCAGAAAATTCACACTCGGTGGCCCTTGTCCTTTTACTCCCAACTGCGCCGTGTGCTATTGTTAGTATTTTGGCTCAGAATAGAACACATATTGTAGAAATACCAGCTGGCTCCTGCGTAAGACACTCGAGTTCATTTTTCTCCAAAGACTGTGTTCCTGTGTTCATCTGGACTAATTATTTTTGTGTTTATCCAAACAAAAGGGCAGACTGCAGAAAAGAGAAGTCACTGTCATTTTCTGCACAAGCCTTCGGGGCCAGAGTGAAAAACAGAACTCAGACCCTGTGTCCTAACACCAAAGGATGAGACTTTATGATTACTAATTACTTGCAGAAAACAAGACCACATAATCAATCAAGTAGCATGATTATTACGGGAGCTAAAGGGAGAATCAAGGCTGGAACCTAGCTTTTGTGAACTCTTAGAATGTTAGGATGGAAAGAAAGAAAACAGGAGGTAGGCAGGTAGGTTCATATGTGACCATCCCCATCCTGCTCACTCCTGAGCATGGATGCCACAGAGGCAAAAAAAGTGGCACCACCCATACATGCTGAGCTAAGGGAGTCTTGCCAGAACCTTCAGATTAGCAAGCGGTTGTTTTCACATAAAGCAGGGCATGTAGGCTAAGATAACTAGGAAAATAGTGTGATTTTCCTCTCAGTTTTTGCAGGGATCTGTGTCCTTCCCAAGCTTGCAATGCTGAATGCACTGACTGCTAAAAGCACCCATCCACTCTGCAGTTCCGCTGTGTTTTGAAAAAATCGAAGGAGCAAATGGGAGGCTCTTGGAGGATGTGTTAAGACCCTTCACCTCCCATGAGTTAAATGGATCTGAGAGAAGTCAGATCAGCTTTGGGTCCTTCTCTTCCTCAAATGAATGCAGGAGCACACACCTGTCTGCTCGACCACAGTGTTCCCTGTTCTCATTCTCACAGCTCACTATCACCCATTCACCTTTTGTGACCTGCTTAGATCTGACCTGCAGCCATAAATTATAGGACCCCACCTCTGAAAAGTGAGCTGTTGTGAAGCAAGGAATGGTTGGGGGAAAAAAAGGCCAAGTCATCTAAATATGAGCATCAGTTGCATCTCCATGGTCCCCAGTCACCCCTTATTAAAACTTTCAAATGACCATGAGCAAATGAAGGCTGGATGCACAGGTATTACTGTTAACCTTCTTCAAAACACATCTGAGATGTAATAGAACACAGCTGCTAGCTATCAGTGTCTGTTAAATCCAAGCTACCTAACTACCTAGGCATTTGTGAATTTGACTATAAACATGGCTTCATACTATATTGGAATCAAGGAAGATGACACTTGCTTGTGCTTCCAGATTACTGTCTCCTAATTTTCAGTTTCCTTTCATGTAAACGCACTGGAGATTTTCAAGGATAAATAATTTCTGAAGACGTTGACTTACCTTCACATTGCCTCCTGTGATGAAAATGAAGCAGACTGGGTCTTGACAATGATAGTCTTTTGCTCTGAGTCAAAGCCAAGTCATTTGCTTGGATGTGGATTTTGGTTCTAATGATGGAAAGCCTGACTGTCTGCCTAATTCACAAACAACTATGAGGAAAAGGAAACTGCTGCTTCTCAACAGCTGCAGCACTCCGGAGAGTGGCACCACACACACACAGTGTCTGGGCAATACAATAGAGCTGGCCCTGATGATGTAGATGTCAGGAGCTAGCCTTGAAGACATGAAAGCAGAAAGCTGGCCCCGCCCCTTGCTCATCTCTGCAAGGGGTGAACTATCCAGGGCAATGCAGAGTCCAGTGGGGGGGGGCGCACCAGAAGTGGGGGAGAGGAGAACTGGCAGGCTGGTCAACTCTGCACTCTGTGAGTACCCAGGCCCATAACCAGGGTTACGTGTTGGCCCACCCCAACATCCACCGCATATGATTTTCGGGCGCATGGGGATGGGGATCGGGAGCAGTCTTGTGGACCAGGGCTGCAAGATCTCCACAACACACAGCAGCAACGGAGTATGTCCTGAGTTCAATTCCTAGCAACCACATGATGGCTCACAACCATCTATAATGGCATCTGGTACTCTCTTCTGTATACTGTATATATAATAAATAAATAAATAAATAAATAAATAAATAAATAAATAAATAAATAAACCTTTTTTAAAAAAAAAAGAAAGGAAGAAAGAAAGAGTCCCAGTAAGGTGTAGCAGAGACCACCAAACCAGCGATTCTTTTCGATTAACACCTGCATGTGAAAATAAAATATATGGACTCATTGTAATACACTGCAGCTTCCATGACAAGATTTTTGTTTCTTTTTTCCTTTTCTTTTTTTCTCTTATATTTTATTTTATTTTGAGGTGGGAGGGGAGATGGGTGGAATCAGGAGGCATGATACAAAAGACATAAGGAATAAATAAAATAAATAATGAGTTTTTAAAAGGAAGCTGCTTTATTCATTTTTAGTAAGGTCAACACTTCAATTTATACCTGGGAGCTTCTTACCTTTTATTTGATTACTTTCAGAAATGATGAGGAGGCAGAATGGGTGAGCCTTGCTCATTAAAGATTTTCCAGGGTGTCAGGACTTTCTATACTTACCACGTATGTCTTGGTGTCTCTCAACTCAGAATTCGGGGTTATTTCTGAGCTTTCACATAAAACAGGTGTTAAAAATACCCTTCAAACATCAGCCCTCCCTGCTGGCCGCACACCTGGCCTCTTTCCCCACAGTCAACGAAGCTCATTCTCCGGCCTTGGACCTAGCCTGACTTTACAACTGATGTGAACAGCCAAATAAGGCTCTTTCAACATTTCTTTTCTAGAAATAGCCTCAGTCAGGTCCATAAGTGTGTAAACTGCCCTTCCTTTCTGCCATATTCCCACAGGCAATAGTTTGAATAATTATTGTTAGATGCTGTATTAAAAACAAAACAAAATAACAACAAAAAAAGCCTCATCGATTTCTCACAGCATTTCTTACCCATAGAACTTCCAGGTCTTAGAAGTCAACTATCCCATTCTGTGATAGCCGCCCCGCTTCTGCTAACCCTACACTAATTACTCATTGTTATTGAACTACACATTTCTTTTCTCCTATAATTCCTCCAGATTACAGTTTTCCCTTCTTTTACTCTGCCCCGTGTCTCCCCACCTCCCCTCCCATCAAGATCCACCCTCTTCTATCTCTCATAGAAAACAGACTTCTAAGAGACAATGACAATTATAATATGAAATACTATTATAACATAATAAAATAAAAACTAGCACATCTGTTAAGGCAAAATAAATAAATAGAAGGAAAAGAGCCCCCAAAAGGGACAAGAAACAGGTATTGGCACTGAGATCCACTTGTTTGCACATCCAGTACTCCCATAAAAACACAAAATGGTAAGCCATAATACATACACAAAGACCCTGTATGGTAAAAAGACAGAAAAATATTAAAATACTAAACAATAAAAATAAGAGGAAAGTAAAAAAACAAAAAAAGGCCCTGACACAACTTTATAACACAGAGAACCTCCAAAGATAGCATTGAGTTCATTTTCCTTTGGCATCTACTGCTGGGCATGCAGTCTACCCTTAAGTGTAGTTTGCTTCTCCAATGAGACTCCCTTGGGAAAACTAAATTTTCATTTACAAGTAGTTATCAATTGGAGACAGCTTCTGTGTTAGAAATGGGAGGAGGTATTCACTTTTTTTTTCAGCTCTAGGACCCCATCTGATGAAAACCTGTGCTGCCTTTTGCATGGTATGTACATTTCTGTGAGGTGCTATGTGCCCCAATCCTGTTGATTTCAAGAACCCTGTTTTCCTGGTGTCCTCCATCCTATCCTCTCTGGCTTTTATACTCTTTCAGTCTCCTCTTCCATAGTTCATTAAGCCCTGGGGTAAGAATGAGTGATTGATGGAGGAATTTTACTCATGGTCAAGTATTTCTTAGTCTCTCACTCTTTGTATTATGTCTGGCTCTGGTTCTTTGTATCTGTTTCCATCTTCTGCAGGAAGAAGCTTCTCTGGTCATGGTGGAGAAGGCATTGTTCTATGAGTATAGGAGAATGCCCTTTGGAGTCATTTTATTGCTATGTTCTTTTAGTAGAACAGTAGTATTTGATTTTGCTTGGTCACCCAAGCTGAATTAGGTATGGGTTCCATCTCATGAAATGGGCCTTAAGTCAAATCAGATATTGGTTGGTTACTTCCACAAGCTTTGTTCAACCCCAGAACACCACTGTAAATTAAAGATTTGAGGCTGGGTTGGTGTTGATGTTTCTCCTTTGATATCATACAGAGTAGCTTCCTATACCAAAGAGTAGCACATAGGGGTGAACATGTGGGCACCAGATCTATTACTCAACATTCAATGAGTTGTGTATGTGTTCTCTTCAGCAATAGAATTTTGTTGTCAATTTGTAGAAAGCAATTTATAGTCTTGGCTAAAGTCTGGGTTGTTAGAGCATTCCCGTGGCACCGCCTTTGAGAAACAGGTCATTAGATGCAACTGATACCTGGTACTGGCTGTAAGCTTCATTTGGTGATGACATGGTAACTTGGGGCTCTGTCTCTCTCATTATTTGGCAGTTTCAGGTAGATTGCCTTCAAATATCTGTTTGTGCCATTATTTGGTTATATCTTGGAGAGTGCCTTCATATATGTAATATATTTTAGCAAGCTTCTACTGTATTGTTTTTTCCATACTGCCCCTAAGATAGCCTTTAATTTTATGTCTCTCCCTGTTTCCTTTCTCATTTCCCTTCCCCACTTGGTCTCCCTATTCCAGCCCCACATCCATCTACAACTGTCTATTCTATTTCACTTTCCAAGGGAGATCTTTATGTCACACCTCCCCAAGTTCCTTTCTTTATGTCTAACTTCTGTACTTGTAACTTGATTATCATTCACTCAACAGGTAATATACACATAGAAGTACATGCATACCATATTTGCCTTCCTGGGTCTGGGTATCTCATTCAGGATGAATGTTCCTAGTTTCCTCTACAGAAATGCAAATTTCAGGATTCTATTGTTTTGCTTTACAACACAGGGTTTCTCTTTGTAGCCCTGGCTGTCCTGGAACTCACTCTGTAAAGTTAGGCTGGCTGCAAAACTCACAGAGATCCATCCACCTGCCTCTGTTTCCTGAGTGCTAGACATAAAGGCATGCTCCACCACTGACCAGCAAGAATCTCATTTTATTAATGACTGAGTAATATTTCATTGTGTGAATGTACAGTATTTTTTTATCCATTCATCTGCTATGAGACATCTAGGTTGTTTCCAATTTCTAGCTACTATGAACATAGTCAAGCAAGTGTTTTTCTGTGGTAGAATAAAGCATAATTTGGATATATGCCCAAGAGTGATAAAATTGGATCTTGAGGAAGATCTAGTCTCAGTTTCCTAATAAATAGCCATAGTGACTTCCATAGGAGCTATGCAAGTTTCTATTCCCACCAGCAATGGAAGAGTATTTCCATTGTTCCACATCCTCACCAGCATGAACTTTCATTTGTTTTATTGATCTTAGACATTCTGATCAGAGAAATCTCAAAGCTGCTTTGATTTTTATTTCCCTGATGGACATTTCTTTAAGTGTGTCTCAGCCATTTGATTTACTTCTTTTGAGAATCGTCTGTTGAAGTTCTTAAATTTTCTGTTTCTAGAATTCCCACAGTTTGATATTATTATTGTTGTTGTTGTTAATTATATATCTACTTCTGGGTATTGAGCTGTGTTATTCATTTCCTTCCACTGTTGTATTTTCATAAATTTCTTTATGAGATTTACTTATTTCCTCTTTAAGGACCTCTATCATATTCAAAAAGGCTATTTTAAGGTCTTTGTCTTGTGCTTCAGCTATATTGCAAGTCTCTTGGCCTGCTGTGGTAGAATTGTTGGGCTCTGCTGGAGACATTGTCTTGGCTGTTTTGATTGTGTTTTATGTTGGTATCTAGTCATCTGCATTTGTGATGATTGTAATTCTAGGTGCCTAAATCTGGTTTTGTGTTTGTTGGGTGGGTGTTTTGTTCCTTGGTTTCTGTTGCCCTTTCAGCTTCTTAGGAGGATGTGATGGCTGTATGTTGCCTAGCAAGGGTTTTGTTTGGGATTCTGATAGGTATGGCTAGTGGGGGGTTCCTGGTAAAATCTGCTTCTGTGTGTTGGCAGCTGACATTTAAGGATGGAGATAGACTAGGAGACGGGCACTAAATGGGTTCATAGGAAAGAGGAAAACAGAGTATCCCATCAGGATCTGCTCAGTTCAATGTGGATGGGGATAGATGAAGTCACAACAGGTCGTCTGGAACAGAGCTGGGAATGAGACTGGAGAAATGGATTTGGAGGAGAGGAGGGGGAGTGAAGATCTGAAGCTTGCCTACCTACTTGTCTCTCTGTCAAGCTTGGCTGGTGGGTTTCCAGAGAATGCCTGCTGAAGCTGAGGACCGGGATGACAGGATGAAAAAGGAAGAAATCTGGAAAAACTCTGCCTGATTCACTGGAGATGGAGGCAGAGAGGAGGGGAAGGCCATGGCAGGTGATCTGCAACAAAGTTAGGGGATGAAATTGGGGAACTGATTTAGAGGAGAAAGGAAGGGTTAAGATCCACACTTAGGCTACCTGTGTCCCTACCTTGGATGTGTGGAGGTCAGGGAAAGAGGGTTCCCCTTGAAATCCATGTAGTGGTTTTAAAACAGCAACAATTTGGTTATCTGTCAAGTCTGTGGGCTGATTTAGTTGAGATGTTCTGTGACTCTGAGTAACCTCTGACCAGCTTCCTGGGCTAAAAACTCCACAGTGGTTAGTCTTCTTGCTTGAAGTTGATTCTTAGGTCAGCTTGGATTGTGTCTTGGGATGCCTTATGGCCTCTTCTTGTAGCTTGTCATTCCTATAGCAGAAATATTCCCAGAGGAACTGTCTGAAGAGTGAGTATCAATAAGGAAGAAATGGAAGCTGCCAACGCTCTGGTCCATCAGCCTTTGTTGCATTTTATGGGGTAGAGCTTAAGCAAGTCAAGTTCCAAAGGAAATAAGTGAAGTTGTCCTTTTGACAAATGTGCATCCATCTTTACCCTCCTTGTCTCGGAATAGCATCTTCTGTATGTGTCTCGTCTAGTTTAGAGAGCTCTTTTCTTCTTCTCCTTTCTCTTTAGCTCACTTTTGTTATAAAAGCAGAAGTGCCACTTGTCTTCTCATGGTAGAAACATCACCAGATACACATATTTACAGTGTGGGCATAAAATAAACAAAAACATGAGTAACTAAGCTACATTGACAATTGCTGCAGCTAGGAGATGTGGCTAGCTATATTGGATTTCTCAACCTTTGTTCTCATTATATATATTCCATTGTGAAAAGTAAGAGTGGGCTATATATAAGCAATTGGGATATATTGTTAATCAATAATCTCAAGGCAGCTCCTAGCAGAAAGCAGTATCTTTGTCTGCTCTAGAACTTTCTTTAAAAAGTTCTGAAAGGCACACAATATATTCACAGGGAATCCAATTAAATGTATGGATTTAACGGGTAGCATAATATAGGATACAGGGAAAGGACATTGTTCTTAAAATATTTAATGGCCTAACCTTAGGAAGCCGAACTGTATAATTACTATACTGTCAAACTTGCAGCAACAGAAATGAGCTCAATGAAGCTCATATATCCCTTTGTTATGTACTTGAGTTGGAAGCACAGCACATCCAAATGGATTTAGATTATATCAAGGTCTTTATTATATCAAAGTCTAATAATGTGTTGTCTGAGACACAAGTCCAGAATATCTCCTGGGACATGTAAGCATGGCAGGAGCATTATCTAGCAATGCATAGGGGGTAGCAGCAGGAAAGAGTGGCCTTGCTAACACTGACCAGGTGACTCTACTAAGGGGTATGGTTGAGTCACAACAAAAGGCAGAGAACAAGGTTGGTGACGAAAGCAGGAACATAAATATCTACATCACAGGGATAAAGTCTTGGTTGGTGATTTCTGACTTCCCTGCCTTGAAGTCTACTGGGCAGGGGAGTCTGATGACTTCATAAATCTTATAAAGGCAACTGATAAGCTGATTGCCTGGAAATAATCACAGGCAAACTGAAAGCCACTGTCCTATGTCTCCAAACACCAGTGTCCTTAAGCCTTTTGCTGTATCATGAAGGCTCCATGCCCCGGGACAGCTATTCATCTTTTTTTCTTTTATTGGCATACAAGTTTTGTCAGAGCTAACATCTCTCACTCTCAGCCTCCCAAACAACACCCAGGAGTGTTCAACACCCCTGACTGTAGGTTGAAAAATATAGTTTAGTTATGTCCTTAGTTCAAACAATTTCTTTAATTAATGTTCACTATCACTTTTCAAACAAGAATAAATTAACTTTTTATTTGATTACTATCATGATTTTCCAAGTTTATGGTAGTGGTCACCTTAATGATGTTACTTAAATAGGGGCCTTCTGTTAGATGTACTGCACCTTACTAATAAACATGTGGATATCATCAGTTTAGTTCCTTGTCTACCAAGGTGTGGGCTTTACTCATCTGGTAAAACAGTAAAATTTATTATAAGAGACCTCTACCTAATCACACTTTAACTTTGAGTTTACTAAAGCCACACTATAAGTTAACATGTAGCATACACTTAAAATTGAAACATAAAATATATATATTTATATATGCAAACATAAATATGTATATATTTATGCTTATGCATATATTTAAATTCATCTACCTAAAATTATACCATAAAATATATTTACATTTCTCTTTCTATACAAATATACATGTTTATATATGTATGTGTACATATTTTTAATTTGTCTATCCTTCCTGTATTTTTACATCAAACATAAGTTGACTTTTAAAGTGACTGATCAGTGTAGTCTGTCTGAAGTGGTTATGACTGTAAATTGAAGAATTACCAAAATTACAAAGTATTACACAGCCCTTGCAAAATAACTCTGCCAATAAACATAGTTACTTAACATTGTTTTGCCCTGCTCATACCCATTAATGCTAACTATAGGCAATATTTTTCTAGTTCTCTATAGTTTGAAAAGCACTTAATTTTCATCATAACTCTACACCTAATGTATTGATTATGTCTCAATAAAACTATAGCCACAATGCTATTTTTTTCTTTGTAAAAAAGTTGAAGATTGAGTGCCTTGATTGACTTGTCATGGTTTTTATTCTATTGGAATTTGCCTTTATTTAAATGTCATGCATTCCAGGGCGTCTTAATTACACATAAAGCTCTTGAAATGTTTTCATTCTGTGCAGTCAGTAGACCATCCACATATCAGGAGAAATGAGAACTCTTCACAGGCATTAGGGGACACATGCTACTTGGCCTAAACAGGGTTAAACAAGTTTAAATGCCTAGACTGTGGGCTCATGAAGACATCTTAGGAAGTTTCCTTCTTTCTGAACAAGTTTTTAATCATTTCGCCCCTCTTGAATTCACATCTGTTCATGACATAATGCTGTAGGTCAGCCTGGGTTCTGTCAAAATGAAGCCTGTATTACCAAATCCCAAATTACAGTATGTTTTACTAACCAGTTTTATAGACTAGACATTTCAGTCAGGCAGAAAGGAATTCCCACTGCACTTGAAGGGTAGCAGAGCCTCATGAACAGGCAGGCTACTGGTTCTGTGTGGGTCTGTCCTGCCCACAGCCTCCAGACACCTCCAAGACAGAGGAGCCAAATACAGCTAACGAGGGATGAAATGGTGGAACCAGCCTCTTTAATTTTATTTGCCCTTGTTTGTGGATGTCATGACCTTGATCTGTGTTTCAGCCAAGAGTTCAAACCTAAAAATAAACCTTGTTAAAGACAGCAAACTGAATTTCGGCTGATTTATTTTTTTTTCACACAAAGAAATGGGAAGAAAAGAAGAACGTGTGAACCTGCTGCCAGCCACCAAACAGAAGACAAGAGGGAGGTCACAACTCTGACTTTAAGACTCGTTGATGAACTTATTCAGAGCTAATGTCAATGTTCTAGACATCTTAATTCATGCTTTTTATTTGGCTTTACTTGGTGAAATTGCATTCAAATATGTTATTGTATTGCTCAGGGAAGCTTGTCAGCATTGTTGCCATTCTAGGGAATAGAAATTATAAACCCAAATGTAATGCAGAAGGAAATAAAGAGATACAAGGCTCATCACATGAAAACAGAATGCAGGACATGGTTTTTGGAAAATATGTTTAGCCACACACTAAAAGAATTGCCAGTTACAGTTTTTAACAAAACATGTATTTAAGTATGTGTGTAATAAAGGGTTCTAGATTTATGACCTAAGATCTCTACCTAGTAAAATTTTGTTTGTGCATTCATCTCTTTCTTGACATTCCAAATAAATAGTTATTAAATACCTAGCATGAGCCAGGCAGTATTCTAGGAAGAGAAACAATGGGCAGCGGGAGGTGGCTGCCAGCCTCTGACTTATCTATAGTGGGAAATACAATCAACAAGCAAGCAAATACACATGAATAATTTCAGCTAAGTCAGTATAGGAATAAGAAGAAAAACAAAGTATGAGTCTAGAAGGAGAGAAGGACTGAGCTTTGTTCTGGCCTAGCTTAGAAAGTTCAGCTCCATTAGTAGCACATGAGAAGAGGACAGAGACTTGATCTCGCTGCCAACTAGAGAGAACACCATGGAGAATTCATGGATGAGCAATAAATGGCCTCCATGCAAACACTGACTGCTGGATGAGTTTCTTAATCACTAGAACATCCTGAGATACTCATCCTGGGAGAAGGAGTTTATGATGAAAGAAACAGCCACAATATCCAGAAATTCAGAACCCAAGCAGCACACAGAATGCAAGTCTTGTGCTTCTGCATGAGGCAATCACAGTCCACAGATAAATCATCCGCCCTGGACTTTGCAGCGCTCCAGAGATAAACTAGCGAAAAAGAACTGTGGCACCCATAGCACTATCACATCCTTTTCCCATCCATGACTACTAGTACAGAGTGATGACTGCATGGGGGAAGGGCTCCATTGCACATTTTATGTTCTCTCCTAACTTCAGGGCATCAGAGAACACTGCCAAAGAGATGTGGAGTGGTAGAGACATGTTTGTCTTCTCAAATACCCTCTTTCCTGAGAACCTTCACTGTAGGTCAGCTAGATCTAAACTCACTCACTGTGTCAGTGACAATGACAACTTTTTTGGCCCAGTCAAAACAGACTTTAAAAAGAAATATATATCACTCAGGGAGTAGTGCTTGACACACTCCTGCTAGTGAGAATCCATGAAAAGATGCTTCTGAGGTGACTGGTTTTCAGCAGATAGTTTTTATCCCTGAGAATACTGAAGTTCAAAAGGCTGTAGTTGCTAGCTGTTCTTCATGACAGCCATTGCTTCATGACAAACAGAGCTTCCAAGGAGGGGAGGGGTGATGGGGATGACACAGACAATATCCTGATGACAATAATGAGCACTGGCTCCATTGGAAGTTATAGCTGATAGATGGTCCTTGCATATTCCCGGTTTTGCTTTTTAATAAGTTTGGTTGGGGTTACAATAATAATCAGTTGGAAAAAAAAAGAAAAAGGCCCATATAATGATAACAAGGGATCTAGAGTGGAGTGGCCATATGAGCCCTGGGAAAAGGAAATACAACAGAGAACTCAGAAATTGATCAAAGTCAGCAGCATTGTGTTAGAAAATAGAGGAATAGTATGCAGAAAAAAATGAGACCAACAGCTGTCTACAGTCATATGTCAAGTGCACAAAAGCCCCCAGAGCAAAAAGGAAATGGGAATGATATTCCATGTGTTCTAATGAGAGTCTACCTAAGAGCATTGCTATTTATTATCCCTGATAGACTGATGCTCTCAGGGTTAATATGGCCTTGTCTTAGTTAGGGTTTCAATTATTGTAGTTAAACAGCAGAACCACAGGCTGGGGAGGAAAGGGTTTATTCTGCTTCTGCTTCCACACCACAGTTCATTCTCACAGGAAGTCAGAACAGTAACTCAAGCAAGGCAAGAACCTGAAGGCAGGAGTTAATGGAGGGGCCATGGAGGGGTGCTTCTTACTAGCTTGCTCCTCATGGATTGCTCAGTCTGCTTTTTTATAAATCCAGGGTCACTAGACAAGGAATGGCCCCACCCACAATGTGCTAGGCCCTCACCAATAAATCACTAGTTAATAAAATACCTTTCAGGTTTGTCCACAGTCCAGTCTTATGGAGGCATTTTCTTAACTGAGGCTTCCACTTCTCAGATGACTTTAGTTTGTAATAAAACTAGCCAGCACAGGCCTATTAGTGGCACTTGAACTCCATTTTTTTGATAATTAATATTTTTAGAACGGGTCATAGAAAATTCTAGATTTTGGTATTCATTTAGCACACTTGCTCTAGGACTATATGAGGTAGATTCTGGAAAACAAGGACAAGATTCTTGCTTTTCTTTAAATTTTGTCAAAAATGGCTACCAGGCTACCACCATTCTAGAATTCCCTGAAAAGTTGGAAAGGTCAAATGTCTAGGTCAAAGAGAATTTTTTGTTCTTGCTTCTGAGGAGAAAAGACCAAAACAAATGAAGAAAGGAAGAAAGGAAGGAAGAAAAGGCTCATAAGGCTTAAAACTTTCAAAAGAATGCATATCAAACAAATACATAAGATACTTAAATACTTTGGCATGCCTTGTAGAAATATTGTGTGTGCATTCCGGGTTATATTATTAGAGAATTTTTAGATTACAAGAACATTGAGAAGGAGGCAGGAGTCACAGATCTCCCACTGATTCTGGACCCACACAAGTCTAACCTCATCATTAGCATCATCCCCCTCAGCATGGCATGTTTGCTATAACTAACAGGTCTAAATGACACATAAAACTCTGCAGTCTACATTAGGGTTCATTTCGAGCATTGAATGGTTTGGTCAAACATATAATACAATATACCCACCATACAATATCATGCAGAGGAGTTTGCACTGTAAAAATCTTCTGTTCAGTCAGGCATGGTGAATCAGGCTTGTGATTTTGTCAGCTCTGAAGGCTGACATATGAGAATCACAAGTTAGAAACTTGCCTAGAAAACTTAGAGACCTGTCAGAATACAGAGAAAGGGGCTAGTTCAGTGGCAGAGTGCTTGCCAGTACTTGTCAATCTCTCCTTCCATGAACACTTCTCTGTGTAAGTGTGTCCTGGGATAACTTTAGCCCAGCCTAGAGGCATCAGCTGGCTCACCCTCTCAATCTGGCTGACCTGTGTGTGTCAATTCCCAGGTCACTGGTGGTATTGCTTTCTAGAGATTGGCTACACAAAACAAGGTAATCCTCTGAATTCAGTCTCTCTCTCTCTCTCTCTCTCTCTCTCTCTCTCTCTCTCTCTCTCTCTCTCTCCCCTCTCTGAAAATGCTAGTCTATCCCAAAAACTGCTTTTAAGAAGCACTGGCTGAACACAACCTGAACAATCCCAACCCTTGTGCTTCATCAAAATGGCAAAAGTGAACATAAATGGTGAGAGATACCATTACAATTATCCAGATTCTTGTCCTTCTCTTGTCCCTGACACCAGAAATCCTGTCACTGCATTGGGAATGCATTGAAGGGTGTCCCTGCATTGGGGATGCAGTAAAGAATGTCCTTGTATTGAGGATGTAGTGAAGAATGTCCCTGCATTGGGGATATGGCAGGGATTTGGGAAGAGCCGAAGCCCTGGCAAAGATTTCTATCACAAAGAGCAGAGGAGAGGGTGGGAAATAGAAAGACATATGTAGCATCTCCATCTTCCATCCTGAATGGCACACCAAACTCTTAAGAAAAATCCTGGTGCTAAGAGGTACATTCTGAGAGATAAACTAACTCATGAAAAGGCACAGCATCCTTGCAAAGGAGACCTGGACCACCCATCTTCTGCTGGCCTCGGCTTGTGTGTTTTTGCGTCTTCTCCTTTCCTCTCACAATCTTGCATTGTTCATCACCCAGTGAACATGTATTAGAAATCATTTGTGGTCCAGGACTGTGGCTATGAGGGCAGCTCTGGGCATGTGGCCAGCCACCTCAAGAACAGAAGAGGGCAGCTGCTCCCGTATGCTCTCCAAAATATCAAAGAAGAAAGAGGTCTAAATGTCACTGTGTCCTTTCACATGTGACAAAGAACAGACTTATCCTCATGTGGCCTGCACAGTTAATTTAAACATGTTCAAATTAACAGTGTGTTGGGTGAAGGGTGTGTTGCTCTCTGTGTTGGATAAAACCTAATTTAAATGTGGTGGTACCAGGTTGGGAACACATTCTTCCAATGAAATAAACAAATGTTATTGCCTTTGCTTCGAGATTCTTGCTCAACTAGGTTGATCATAGTGGTCACAGAGATGTATCCTGAATGCAGAAGGGAGTAGGCAGATTCGTTACGTAATATTTATAGACAGTGGTCAAACTTCCAACGATTCAAAATATACAGTCACAGTTTTCTGAGGACTAGCAGAATGTGATCCACATGTTTGCTAAAAATGAGAGGCAGAATCAACAAATTCTCTGACATTTACGTTGATAAGACCTTCTCAGGGAAATTGTAAACTCCTGCTGGCAAGTGCTATATTAAACACCAGCAAAGCAACTTGGCTCTGTCGCCTGTGAGCTTTACCTTAAATCACAACTTGGTCTTTACCTGACTTTAGACACTCTATCATTTTCTCCCTGGCTGACTGACTGATGGGAGCAGGTTCTGTGTGGAAAATAACATGGCTTACATATAACCCATGGAATTCATTTTTATCATGCCCAAAGTGTTACTGGTAATCATCTGGCTTTCTTAGATATGGGTGTAATGAAATGTAGTGTTTACCATATTTCTGGAACTGTAGCTTGCTAGGTCAAGGTTGTTTTCTTGATGCTGTTTGGTTGGTTGCTTGGTTGGTTTTTAATATAGTGAACACATCACAAACAACTCATATTCACCATAGACTATATATTTGTAACAAATGAGTTGATAGAGTGAGTATGACTTAGTATAAATAAATTTAATAAATAAATATTAAATAAATAAACAGGGTAAAATTGTGGGAAAAAACGTAATCTCCCCAGCCTTGAGTTTGCTCATGTAGAAGCATGGAGTTGCCCTATGTATGTCATAGCCAAAAACTATCTGTAATCTTGGATTGTTAACACATCAGTACTATGGATAGTAGCCAATCAGATGAAGACTTGGTTCAGTATGATACACCCTTTTAGATATTTGAAACCAAAATACTAGATTTACTGAGAAGAGAAACAAAGTCAAAAGTAGAAGAGCAGTAAAGGGATGGAATGAAGAAATATTAATACATATACACACATATATCGGTGTGTGTGAGAAAACATATTTGTATTTAAAATAAGTATTTACCTCAAGTCCTTAGGAAAAACATGTTTTAGGAGTGCTAGCTTGCCATTCATGAAAATAACCCAGTGGTATTCTCTGAGTATAAAAACTGAACTTAATTTTGGAATAGAAAAGAGTTGAGGTGAGTCTCCATCCCAACCTTATGCCCATCCCTCTACATGATCTAAAAATAGAATAAAGGAAGCCACCAATAGCAAGCACCATTTTAATTGTATTTGGCTTGGTATCAAGCTTTCTTTTGTTGATGGCTGCCTAATTGATTTGCTGTCTTGCATTCATACATTATTAACATGGGCTGGATCACTAACAGGGGGCATGGGTCTGTACTTAGTACCAATGCAGTTTGTTTAAATATTCCATCACTGCTTCAGTGATCATTCACCAGCTGCCAGACCCTAAGAACACATAGACATTGTGTGAAGACTATCAGAAATGCTGAGAGTACTGGCTCACCAACTTAGAATGTCCAGGAGTCACTGGAGAGATTGATAAGATGTGTATTTCTGGATCTTTCCTGAGAGATATTGATTAGAAAGGATGGTGGAAGCCAAAAAAAAAATTATTGCTATCAGTCTTTCTGGTGGCTGCTCTAAGTGGAGAGAACACTCTATTCTGGAAGCTTCAGCCTACCACTTATTCTCCATTGGTGAGTCCCCAAACTTTCCTATACTTGTCACTTCTGATCCTTTCCTAGGTGTCCTACCCTCTCCATCCATCACTGGTCTTGAGCATCACCATAAAATGATACTATGATAGAGCGCTATCTCTTCCAAGCTGGACATGACCAGTGCATTCTGTAGTGAAAGCAGCAGCTGTGATGGTCCCATTAACATTTCCTTATGGAAGGAGGGAAATGGCTTCCACTATTCACAAGATCCTCACAAAGCACCTCTCCTTGAGATCGTGTAATATGTAATTGGCTAGGGTCAAGTCTCTTTGGAGGTTTGCCTATGTGTAACACAGAGATCTCGTCAGGAGTGCAGTTTTATGTGAGTCATCCATGCTACTGCTGGGGTTCTTCAGTGGTGCAATTTCCTGTGAGTCAGAAATGCCAAAGGTATGAATTCTCCTGAGTGCCACATGCTCCTGTAAGCAGCCTCATTAAAGTCCTTGGTTCACTAAGTAGGATGTGAATAAGTCTCTCTTTGGTAGATTAGAATCCTCTCTACATAAGGAGAAAACACACAGACATTTTTCACACAGGAACACTCATGTAACAGATACAAAGAGTAGACACTGGGTGGCACTTATATGAATTTTATCATCAATGCACCCTAGCTAAGACAGATTTTCACAAACATTTTAGACTTAAACTAGATTTTTATGAAAATAAAATCACCTCTACTTGCTGAAATTCTATAAATTCATGTTACATAGAAAGATGCAGTTAATTTTTAATTATGGTCTGCTAAACTACAGTAGAATATATTATATGGATAATTGAAAAAATCTAGATTCCCACAATTGGAACAATTATGCCTAAATAGTTCATGGTATATAAAGAAGATTTCTTAAGGCAGGAAGCCAGTGAAGTGAAAGCATAAATGAGGTAATTAGGAGAATCAGATTGATGCCAGATTATGAGGTAAATTATCAATAAACAATTTAATCAATTTATCCATAAGTTTTTATTAAGTATCTTTGCATGGGGTCACCTGTGCATGTACTAAATCGAACCATCCCTTGGACAGGAAGAAGCACCTGGAAAATAAATTGAAAAAAATTCTAAACTTTGGGTACTTTGTTTGATTCATTTCTTTCTATAATTGTAAAATGCATGTGGGAGTGAAATTTATGATCCCTGTGCAAAAGAAAAGCATCGCCTTAAGGTAGGGGGTGATGGGACCAACTACTGGTTTCTGAAATGTGGTTAGGATGTGTATTTAAAGAAGACCCTATCAGGCCTTTATTCTATAAAATACCTAGACAAATAAATCTGAGGCATCTGGGGGAAATGGCAGCTTGAGAGATAATGGATATTCAATCTGGGAGATGGGAGAGAGATAAAACCTTGGCAAGGGTATGTTTAAAAAAAAAAAAAAAAACAACTCAGACGGCCTGTTAAACAGCAGGATACACTAGTCTCTATAAATTTTCAAAGAGTGTCCTGGGTTTCATCCAGGAGGCTGCAGCAGATGAAGTACATACTGCTAAAGCTCTCCCTCAGTCTTTGAGAAATTTCAGGGCAAGTCGAATGTAATGTATACCTCATGCCTGGGGTCAATCACCAGTAGTTCTTGGCAGACAACAAATCTGTAATGCACTTAAAAGAATCCACGAAAAGGGGCAAAATCCTCCACAACATTTTACTGCAAATCTGAGACATACATGTTCCCTATCTTGTCTCCAATATTGACCAAAAGTTGAAAGAAACATGAAGGGATAACCCATGAATACTTTTGCTTGTGTGCTTGTAGATGCTTATATTTTACCTAGTTCATCTGCAGAGAGTCCTTTTCCAATCCATAGGATACAGGAGTTTAATGGAGTGCCTTGTATAAGCTTTAGGATGTTCATAGTCATGTGTATTATTACCCTTTGAGCAAATGTCTACATTTATAAACAAAGTAGTTTTTCATTATTATTGCTTTTGCTCAAATTTCCTAGGTGGCATAAAGGTAGGAAAGGGGTGCACTTGACAGTTGGAAGGAGGACTGAGTATAAAAATGCATCCCTCTGTGCTCTTGCCCTTTGTCTCAATGCTATTTGTCCTCATGATCTTTTAAGTCTGACATTAGATGAATCCATGAGTTGCTGGGTAGAGGATGGGAGAACAAACCAATGTATTCAACTGCTCCAGCACCATGTTTTCCTAGACAGGTCATCTGTCAGCAGATGTCTTTCAAAGATATAAAACAGTATCATCCAAGTCAACAGACCTAGTGATCTAAACTCCTCATAAACATGCTTGTTCTAGTCAAGTATGAAAGACCACCCAGCTGACTTACAGTGGTTAACATCATCTAAATGATAAAAAAAAAAATTCACAGTTACAAGCCACAGAATTTTAGGGTATTTTGATAGCCAATGCTTTGATATTGCTGACCATACTAACAAGAAGGGCATTAATGGAGGGAACAGGTGCACTGGTGCATTGTTTTTTAGGGAGCAAAATGTTTATGCTATGTTTTCAAACTGCCACTTATGGTGAGGGGCAGGTCTTTGACTCTTAGTTCTGACATGGGAAATATGCATGCAAAGATGACAATAGCATTAAGAAATTACAAATGAAAAGTCCCAAAGAAATGAAGATGGACCTTATAAAGATGGGAGGGAATTTTTCATGTTTATTGGTATTTTTTAAAAGGACCTTCAGATGTGTGCCATACATTCAAGCTATGCATCTCATTATGCTATATATTTCATTAGGCTATAGGCTTCATTAGACACTCAAATCAAGAATCTCATTACACAAACCAGACACACATCTCATTATGCTGTGCATGTCATTAAGATCTCAGCCAGGAACAGATGTAAAATAGACACATTTCAGCAAGCCTTTGATTCCAGCCCACATGGCACTCTCATCAACAACTGAGCAAGGATGGACCAACAATTGGGTGACTTTTGAATGACACTTGGCTAACAGGAACCAGCTCAAACAAGCACTATGAAATAACTGAGAAGTAAGAAATAGCTTGGTGTCACATTCCACTTTCCTGTCCACTTTAGGAATGTGTTCCTACTGTCAATCAGGAATCACCTATCAGTGAAAAGCTGGTGATGGGGTGGGAGAGGGCATGTGTCTGTAACAATGCAATCATCTGTCATAAGAGACACACACAACAAAAGTATCATCAATGTCACCTTGTGGTTCCATCAACTGTGGCTGTTCTGTGTTACCATTGGAATCTCATCTTCGTGGATAAGTTCCATGGTGAATTCCTGGTTAAGTAGTATCTGTAGTCAGAAATGATAAAAAGCCAACTCACACTAACATAAGATTAGAATATGTTATTTAAAAACAACTAGAGGTGTGAGAATTTCAACCCCAACCCTAGCCAAAAGTGACACCATCTATGAAGACATGTGTTCTTTGTCTTTTGGTTCTGACTTGGTGGTTCTATCTCTTATCTCTTGGGTCTCAGCTTGGTCATTAGGTATACTTTCTACATGAGAGAGTTGTAAGTGGTTCTCAGCTTATGAAAATCATGTTCAAATCTCCCAGTTCTAATAAAATACAGTGAGTGTCTTCTAAAGACAATCAAATTCTGGAGGATGACTTCAGCAAGAGTCCACCAAGGGGGCAGCATAATCTAAGTTCATATCACTAGTTCATATGCCTTTCCTGAAGGTCATCATGATCTGAATGTGGATGAGGATTCAAAGCCAAAATGGTGGCAGGTAAATGCAATCACATGTATTTACTGTCCCTAATTCTTAGATCTGGTAATAGGGTGTAATAAATCTACAGTCTGACGCTTGGTGGTGGGTGGTGCTTTGTTTTTATTTACCTGAAAAATATTTGATACTAATGAGTAAGGAATGTCTCTTAATCATCACAAAAGCTGGATAAATAGCATGGTTATTTCTTTGAGCTATTGCGCAGAAGCTGCTTCATATATAGTATGGCTTCCACACACCATCAAGTCTCCTGTTTGAAATAGCTCAGAGCATTTTCTGTAATTACTATCTGATATGTATAGGAAGATTTAAAGTGAAAAAGACACACACTAAAAAGTACAGATTAGTGGTATAGCATTAGCGTAGCATTCAGGAAAACTTGCTAGTTCCTAGTACCACCAAAAACAAACAAACAAACAAAAAGCAAACAAACACACAAAACCCAAAACATTTAAAAAAAAAACACAAAAAACTTCTACAGGAAAAAATGTAATTGATCAATTCAAGGCATGGGTGCAAATGACATAGTGAATATCTTTTGGGAAGAAAATTATGGATAGAAAGTAAAACAGAGTCCCCTCTGGATAAGATGGAAGGACAGGAGTAAAGATGTGGAGTAGAGGAGGGGGTGGAGAGGAGCCATGAAGGTCATAAACACCGAAGGCAAAATGCTTCAACTTCATGGACTGCCTGGGGCTGTCCCTAGGTAGCACTCTGCAACTCTGAATAAATAAAAATTTTCTCATCTAGAAGGAAAGTGGTTTTGTTATACAGGACTGAGAAGTGATGTCCAACCAGAAACAGTTATTAAAGAATTTTTTCAGTGGACTTTTCTGCCAGTACTACTCTAGGAAAAGCAATATCAATATAGCTGTGACCTACTCGTCCTTGTGAAACTCTCGAAAGTGCAAACACTGAGTGTCCACATTTCTTCTGCATTCTTTGAAGATGAAGTGCAGCCTCCACACACTGCTCAAAATAGACAAAGCAGAAACCTTTTCCAGCAGAAGAATTTTCTCTCAGAATGGTATGACTGGAAAATGTTTGAATAAAATGATTCCAGGTAAAACTTAAGCTTCATATTGTAATAGATTCCTGGAGTACCATGCATCTTAGAAACCAAAGGAAAAACCATTTTTTCTTTGTAACTGATTCTTAATCTCAGAACAACCACAAAAAGATGAACTGGACACATTAGGGTTGCTGGAAGCCACAACCTTCCTAGATAATAAAGAACCAGTAATTCTTATTTATTATTAAGGGGTAAATATAATCACAAATAAGTCACAAATGATTAAAATTTTAATCTTTTAAAATTTTAATTTTCATCTTCCTCCCCCCCTCCCTTTTGTTTAATATGATTTGTCTTTGAACTTTATTTTTTTCAGATTCCATTTAGAAAAACTGGGTCCAGAGCACATTGGTCTGAATGTCAAGAGTGTCTCAATTCTTAGTTCTTTCTTGGCCTTTGCAAATATTTTCCTTTTTTGGTTCAATTACTAGCTTTAAATCAAGAGAGAAAAAGGACACATGTCTGTAACAACTGTACTTGCCATTCAGAATCAAAAGCAAGCTGTCTTCTTAATCAGTATAATTTTGAAAACTCAGATTAGAATACAAGTGTTCTTTGGAGTCTCAGGGTATATAAAGTACACTCCAGGGCAGGTCCCAATGACCAGGAATAACTGACCAACACAAAAAGAATCCATGGATTATGTGTGTGTGTGTGTGCGTATGTGTGTGTGTGTGTGTGTGTGTGTGTGTGTGTGTGTGTAATTTTTGTTGTATCTCTGTATTGTTGTCTTATTGGGATTTGTTTGTTGATCTGAGAGGGAAAGCCATATTCATCATGAAGTTGGGCAGATAGGGAGGTAAGGAAGACCTGAGAGAAACTGCAGAGAGGAAAAATAGGATCAATGCATTGTATAAAAGAAATAAAGTTAGTATGTTAGGTAGGAAATTTATCTACGAATAGCCCTGAATGGAACAACATCTTAAAGTCTATTCCTGTTGCTGTGATAAGACGGACCATCAAAAGTGATCTCTGGGAGGAAGAGTTTGTTTTGACTTATGGGTAAGTGTTCAGTTCTTCGTGGTGGGGAAACAAGGTAGCAGAAGCTTGAAGTAGCTGGTCACATCACATCAGTCCTCAAAAAGTACAAAGGATTGAATGCATGCTGATGCTTAGCTCCCTTTCTCCATCTGTGCAGTGTAGAATTCCACCTAGAGAAAGCTGCCTCCCACGATGGGCAGAACTTCTCTCCTCAATGGATGTAGTCAAGATAACTCCCCACAGACATGCCCAATGGTCCTTTCCCTAGGTGATTCAAGATTCTGTTGACACTTGGCACTGACCAACTTGGCACCCTGAAAGCCTAGTCATCTGGGCTTTGCAATGATGAACCTTGGAATGTGTGTTAGGGGACTTTAGCAAGTTGGCCGACAGCTCTGCTTCTAGATAACACAGAGGAGATGGTTCTAAGAGGTTCTTTCCCACTCCCACCCCCAGCACCATCTTTTTGAATGGCAAGAAAAGAGAGTTAGAAAAGAAATAGGGACTATAACCAGGCCTTTTAACAGCCATAGGTATGGAAAAGTCTGCTGACCATCTGTCCATTCTGGACCTTTCTCATTTTTAGCCAGAGTTACCTGGTGGTATGTTTGGCTCAGATTTTTGAGCAGAAGCACCTTCTGTCTGGAACTTGAGTCCTTTATCCACACAGTGTCTCTGCTCTCCTAGCAACCTCAGGTTGACGTCTCCACATTGTGGAGAAGCACTTGGCCCTTGGATCTCCTTTTACATCCACAATAAATAATATTTAGACTTTCAAAGCTGAAAGGCGATGCTCAGTAGGCTAAGGTGGCAGCGTATGTCGACAAGAAGAAAGTGTTCTGACCTTTGGGTGAACAGAAGAATTTAAAAAGCTATTGTTAAAATGTGGCACGGGGAAAGCATGATTTAAATGTAAATCTTTTATCTCCAAAACCATAAAAGACTATGCCTTGGAGGTACAAGAAAATGCAAGCTCTGATGTGCAGCATATAAAAAAAAATTAAAACATTTAGTGCTGTAGCCGATCTGCTTTTCTGAACTGCATTTTCCTCATAAAGCACTTAGTGTATATATATTTTATTTATATTTAAAATGAGTTGTTCTTTAACCATCTCATCTCCAGTTCCTTAAGTTCAGGTTGTTAAACTTGGAATCTTAGCTCCCTGGCAACCCTGCCTTTTTCTCTTTACCTCCAAGATTGCCCTGTGCCTTTCAACTGGCTGGGACTTGTGTTCCTTTATGGGGAAGATTGACCCCCTTGGATTCTCTCCAGCCCCAAGGGCTGCAGAAGTCTCCAAGATGGATAGAGTCAAAATTAAAGTTCATAGTTCCATATCCACATTCTTTGAGCTGCTCCATGGCTTTGGGGAAAAAGAAATAAAAAGCCTGCAATTATTTGGACTAAGCCTTGGGTGAAGTGGGCTCCTGGCAGGCGTTTGTATATGGGATGCAGATTGAGCACAGTTGGAGCTCAGGTTCTCTCCCAGGCTTCCCTCCTCCTTCTCCATATGGCTCTCTTGGTGCTGACTGTAGCCCTCTCTAATCCAAATCTGCTTTCCCCTTTAGGAGTTCCCTGCCTCTCCCCCATGATCACCTTCCCATGGTGATTGCCCATCCACCCTTGGCATTTGTTTCTCAGGCCTTTCCCATGATAACACATTTGGACTGGGCAGATTTCTTCTCTCACAGATGTCTTGTGCAGCTCTAACTTGGTATTTCTTTTCTGTGAGGTCAAGCAGTCTGGGAGCACCTTAAAGTAGGGACTCCATCTTTTTGGGTCGCCAACACTGGCAAACAACAGACATTTGATCACCTTTTTTAGGTGCACAAACAAATGTGATTTTCACATAATTTGCATTCTGTATTTATTTCTTTAACATTTCACATAACCTGAGGTTAGTTTCCTCTGCCAAGAAGCCATTCCTATTCTACTTCCCTATATCCAGACTAGAAACTTTCATCTCCTATGATATCTTACATACCCATGTGTTTCTTCATAGTCCTAGTACAATGATTAACAGATGATAGGAACAATTTTATATTAATTGTTTCCCTATCCAGGCTATTGAGAACAAACCAAGTTTATGTGTTTTTCAATGTGTTTATAAAGCCAGAGAAATGTTTGATGTTTAAAGCTACAGTACTATTTTTCTTAGCTGAGAGCTGAAGGCTGTGAACCAATGGCTTTCAAGGAGCATGTGTGTTCACCTGTTTTCCTAACGGTGCAAGGTAACTTTAGCTATTCTTTAAAAACTCTACATTTCCTCCAATGTATTTGTTATTAGCCAGATTGTTGTTCTTGAAGCCTCAACCTTCCACTTTTTGTTTGTTTGCTGTGCCATGGCAGTGACACATGGATTCAGAGAACCTCAATATAGTCTACACTGTGCTGGCTAACTTTCTATCAACTTGACATGAGTGAGGATGGGTCACCTGGGAAGAAGGAACCTCAGCTGAAACAATGCCTCCATCACATTGGGTTGTAGTAAAGTCTGTGAAGAAATTACTTGACCCACAGTGAGCAGTGCCCTGGGGATGTGTTCCTGAGTTGTATAAGAAAGCTGGTTGGGCAAGTCATGAGAAAGAAACAGTGAGTAGCACTCCCCCATGGCTGTACCTCAGCTCCTTCCCTCCAGGTTCCTTTCTTGAATTCCTGTCCTGATTTCCCTTCATAATAGACTATAATTGTATGCAAAACAAACTCTTACCTCCACAACTTGCTTTTGGTCATGATTTTTTATCAAAGTAGGGGAAGCAATGACTAGGACACCACCTATAAACTTATTCAACAACAAATAGGTACCCTAAATTCTGTCACTGTGAAAATTAAAACCAGTTTTTCCATCTCCTTAAGCATGTAGGACAATATATGTAACAATTGTCTATAGCTTTCTACTTTAAAATCATTACCCTTGTGAAGCATTGCCATCCTGTCTTATATTTAAACAATGTGAAGTTCCCTACTATACAATAGATGGTTATTGATTCACTCTACCACGGACAGGTTCAACATTTCCATTAGTCAAATGACTACCACTTCCTCAGTTGCCATCAAAATGCCTCTCAGCTGTGGTTGCAACATTCATTACCTCCAGCATATGTGGGAGTTTAACTGCCACTGAAACATGTTGAGAAGTAGAAATCTCAGTGCTTGACTAGGGCCACAAGGGATCCACTCTCAGAGGCAAAACATGCATTGGTTTAAAAAGGAAATGTTTGGCCTACCATGACCCCACATCTTCCTTCCTGACCTTCTGCCATGGGACCATGCAACAAGAAGTCCCCTGCTCAATGCTCTAAAGCAGCTCCTTGACTTTGAACTTAGCTTCAAGAACTATGAAGCACTACATGAATATTCATTATTTATTGCTTAGTCTTAGGCTTTTTCCTGTAGCACAGATAGATCAAAACCTCATTTAATCACTCAGCAATCTTCCTTTTTTGAAATCTAGTCTGAGGCCATTATTTTTTTTAAAGTTTATATACAAATGTTTTATAATAAATATTGAATTTTTAATTTAAAAAAAGTCATGTAGAAGCATAATATTTTTTTAGGAAAATATACAGGGAAGAGCTTGAAGTATTAGGGGAGTGAGGAACAGTTATTTCTCAAATCGTTTAGAAAGTATGTGTGGGAGAGAGGTGTAGGCATAAACAGTAAAATGTAAATAGTTGAGGTAAACACTGTATGGCAGCTTCTATACTAATCTTGAAACTTTTTCTCTAATTTAAAAATTATATGAAAACAAAATATAATAAAGCAAGCTTTTAATGGTGTTATTTATAAAAATGAGGAAGAAAAGTAGAAACAACCCATGTGTTAAAAATAGAAGAAAGGCTAATTAAATTATGATGCATTTACATGATGAAAAATAAAAAAGACATTAAAAGTGTTTGCCAAAAAAATAATTGTCAAGGAAATGTAAGAATGCTTAATTTACAGCAAAATAAAAATAGTTGAAGAAATTTGCAAATATAAGAATAGCTAAGTAGGATTTCTATTGCTATGAAGAGACACCGTGATCATGGCAACTCTTAAGAAAAGAAAACATTTGATTGGGGCTGACTTACAGTTCAGAGGCTTGGTCCTTTATCATCATAATGAGAATCATGGCCATATACAGGCCACATGATGCTGGAGAGTATCTGAGAGCTCCACATCTAGATCTGCAGGCAGCAGGAAGTGAGGGAGACACTGGCTGTGACTAGAGCATCTGAGACCTCAAAGCCAGCCCCCAGTGACCCACTTCCTCCACCAAGACCACACCTCCTACTAAGGTCACTCCCTTTGAACCAAGCATTCAAACATGACACTGTGAGGGCCATTCCTATTCAAACCACCACAGCTTTGGAAAAATATATAATTTACCAATTATTGATGGGACTATGGGTGACTTTATTTTTACTTTTTATCATATTGTTCCTTTTCTCATACAACTAAAATAATTATTGTATATTAATTTTATGGAAAATAAAAATATATTATTTCCTGGTCTTCATTTTCTTTTTCTAGGATGTGTTTACTGGCTAGAAGTGATGAAAGAAAACACTTGTTCTCTAGAAAGGGCTAGCTCAGGGCTCAATGCTAAAATCCAACTCAGCATCAAAATGGTGTACATCCTATCAACCTGCTTTGTAGATGATTCTCCAAGCCTGTGCTATCTCTGCTTACTTGACAAGCTTCCAGCACGGGAAAGTGTATTGTGACTATTGGTTTTTAGTAGTTCTCAGTCATGTGGAAGAATTGTCTCTGTGGTGGAATGCTTTCCTACTTTGGATCCTTCCAGGCAATGGCTAAGTAATTAGGAAACCTGAATTTGAAAAGTGACTTGAAATTAACCACGTGACCTTGCAAGAATTCTTAAATCTCTCTGAGCTCTAGTTTTCTCATCCATAAAGTTGGCATGTTAGCACTTAGCTTGTCATGTAGCTATAAAGATAACGGGGATAAGTCGTGCAATTGATGTGCGGTGCACCTCCAACATGTCAGGCACTCGTGTTGGTGAAGAGACTGTCTCTTGATCTTTTACAATCTAAGATAAAAAGGGAGATACATATTCAATTCTCTTTAACCAATAAGCTCAGGGACCTTCACAAACATTCCATGACTTGATATTTTGACACTAAAGACAGATAAAAGAGGACAAATTAGAAAATCGACATATTAATAATGTTGAGGCTTTAGCAAGTCATGTTCTTGCCTTGAAATTCAGAATCTTTTTTTTTTTTTTCCTGAACACCTAAAGAAGTGTGTTCCTGTGCTTTGCAAAGAGTTAAAAAGTATAGATAGTCCACAAAACCAACCCAAGTGTTTCTTTGGATTCCATTTCCTGTGATGCCACTCAGCAAGAGCTCCTTGCTAGAAATGTCCTGTGGAGCCACAAAGCTCCAATGATGAATAAATTAAGACAAGGTGAACAGCAGCCACATACAAGGCAATAGATCTCAAATCCTCTTCCCTCCACAGCAGCTGCTCTGCTTCTCGGACAAGAGCCTTGTTCCTGGGCCAGGCTGTCAAGATGTAGAAAGATCTGGAGGATCTGTCCCTTTGCAGTGTTCTCAGACTCCAGGGATGGACCTTTAGGGCCTGATGTCCCCCTTCTGGGTTTACATTTCACTCAGAACTCATCAACTTTCCTGGGGTTTTTTTGTGTTTTGTTTTATTTCTCCCTTTTGGAATAGGGATGCTTAGGACTGTTCTTTCATAAACCTGGAAATGTTGGACTTCGTTTTGGTTTTTAGTAAGTCTTAGACCCCACTTTGCATCTAGCTTACAGAAGACTCCAGGAGGAATTCTGAGCAATGCTGAAATAACTGAAGCTTTACTCACTCCTAAGGACTGGATGAATGAATTTTTCACTGGGAAGTAAACATGAGACACTGAAAGCCAGGGGTAAAATTGTATTGGTTGGATATTGATTAAACACTTAAAGGTTGGGTCCCCATTAGAAAATGATGAAATCTTTAGAAGGCAGGGGCTGCTGGCTGTCTCTTGAAGAGTATTATGAATACTCAGCGTAGTCTTCCTTCTTTTGTTTCATATTTTTGGATAGTCTGTACTACCACATACATCCCAATTTTACCATTCATCACTTGCCCCAAGGCTCAAAGTATACGTTTATCCAGTCATCAACAGGAATTATTGAATCTGTAAGTCAAAATAAACCTTTCCTCAGTAAATAAACTACCTCAGGCATGCTGTTACAGTGATCGAAAATTAACACAGTTCACAAAACAATACAATTAATCCGGGATATTTCAAACCCCCCAAACAATGTTCAGCTTTCAGGAAACCTTGAGGAGATTTGGAATGAGGATGACCCTGTGTTAGAGCTTTATTATTGCTAGCCTCAAAAGGGGATAAAAGACAAACAAAAACCTACATTTTATAAACTTCCCATAATACAAACATGCCCAAAATTAGATCCTCAAATCACATTGTTTAAAGGAACCAGAGACATCAAATAATTCTAATGGCCAAAGCAGTGATAAGAAAGGCGTTTGTGAGATGTTCCTCCTCACCAAAAGGGTTCTCTTTCTCTTTCCCTGTCTCTCCCTCTCTTTTTCTTTCTCCTTCTCTCCCTGCTCCTCACCTTTCTTTCCTCGGGCTCACCCATTCACCTACCAGTTCCTATTTACTGTCCTCTAACAGAGCTTAGCTGAAAGTGGATAAATTCATAAGCATTAACTAACAGCAGTGATGTACTCTGCTTTACCCCAAGGGTATTTATATGAAAGAATGCATATGTACATATGTACTAAAGAAATGAAGGGCTAATGATGAACTAATCAACACTGAGTTTGAGATTTAATCTTATGTTCATTCATTATTTTTTGTGTGGGTGCAATGCAGATGCCCAGTCTCAAAGAACTTGCAGTGCATAGAAGTGAGGAAACACCTGTCATTTAGTCAGATAGTCGGACAGTTCTTTCCTTATTTTTTTAAATGTAGGGCCTTCCTGTGTAACCCTGACTGTCTTGGAACTCACTAAGCAATCCCAAGGTTTTTTTAAACATGTGGGTTGTTCTCTTTGCATAGGCATATACCACCACGCTCAGCTCTTTGAAAATATTTTTACATGTTGACAAAATATACAATAGTCCATCTTTAGTTCAGGCAATACTGTGTTACCCAAAATATGGAGAAAGCTCCTCTGAGGAGGGAATTGAGATACCTGAGAATTGTCAAGGAGCAGCCAGAGAGCTTTGCTCAGTTCTCATCTCCTATGTAGTAAGAGTTATGGCCGTTCTCTATGGTGTTGCTGATAAAGTACAGAGCACTTCATGGGATTAGCCCAAGTAATCCAGCCAGGTGCAATCCAGACTCAACTATATCTCTACCCATTTTCCCAAACAGACTTCAGCTTTCCTTATTGCAAATTGGGTCAGTGAGTATACACTAGTAATACCACTGATTCTTCTTAGATGTGGTATGGATTATGTGACTCAAATGTTTCTGATCAAATCTGAACAGCATCACCATCATCCAAGGACTCTAACTAAAGTCCCTTCTTCCTCCTTTTAGGGAAAGAATGGGACATGGTAATCTAATTCCCCAGTCCATCTGTTATTTATGAGAAAAAATAAAGTGTTGGCTCACTAGAAGTACATATGTGTTTCTGTGCATAGTGTCTTTATAAATACAAGTAATTATTTTATATTATGCTCAATTTTTAGAAATCTTTAAATGTTAACCCAAAAGGTATCTTATTTCATCAGGTGCAAGATCTTGACATCATGGTTTTTAAAGCCCCTCCAAGTCCATTTATGAATTCATTTAATGAAAGTTGGAGGCTTATCATATTTGGTCACAGTAAAGGAACCTCCGAAAGGTTAGTACCAGAAAGGTGCTGCCTTTCAAATATGTCAAACCCTGATGGAAGGGACTAGCATGGATAAGAAAAACTTGATTTCAATTAATGTCTACCAGGAGACATGTGAGTCACCTAATTCAAATCTCAAAGCAAAGACAAAGTGGCCACCTGGGCAAAGAAGTGGTGGCATTGGGATTGGCTCAGAGATAGCCGATAGTGTAGCACACAGACAGAAAGGTGGCCAGAAGCAAGTTGAAAATTTGAGCGTGGTGATGCAATAAAGAAATACTGAAATACATAGAGCAGCTATGCAACACATCAGAATTGCTCTATGGGTACATGACTAGAGATCTGACTGTAGATTAGGAAGCGTTTACAGAAGCATTTTTATGTAGAGAACATGTTCAAACCAAAAAAATTCCACCAGATAAAATATGACTTTATTAACATATTCCTTGCTATTAAGGAAAGTGGTTATTTCAACCCGTAGGTTGAACTAAAATTTACCTTTTCATTGTTGCAAAAATTTAAAAGAATGTATTAAATGAAGATAAGATTGCTGTGCTATTGTGTTTTTAAAAGAAACTGGGTTTTTTTTTCTGACTTCACTGCAGTTCTTGGAAAACCATTTATACATCAAAAATGTACTTGGGTAATTACAAATAAATATTAGTTATTCATTAAGAGAGACCTGGCATTTCACTGATCTTAAAATTATAAACCTGCATTTAAAAAAAAAATAAAGCTAACACAGGAGTAATTTAGAACTGGCTCCTCTCCAAAAGCAGGCTTTACTTTACCAGCTTTAACTGATTTGCTCACAATGTTAGCAGGCAATTTTGGAATTGTGTAACCAAAAATCTAAATAGCTTTTAATAGCTCCACAGAATTAATATGTCTTCTACAATGTGAACAACTTATTCCCTTCACACCAGTAGATTCTAGTTCACTGATTATTAAATTCTGAGATTATTTGTAAGAAAAATAGATGAACAAAGTCCTCTTGTAGATTTGCCCTTTTTTGTTTGATTTTGTTTATTTTTCCTGGGTTTTATCCATCTATAATAAATTATTCATTTTTCAAATATCGGGCACAATTGTGTACCAGACATTGCAATGCACTGTGGGACATGGGTGATGAAGGTTCAGTTTCTTTCTTCTAAGGATGTACCAGATGGTGAGGAACAGTAGAACAGAAATAAAATGTATTTAAATGATAAATAAATTCCATGGCAGGAGTTTAACTTGGGTCTTAGGGAACACAGATGAGCAAGCACATACCTATGGGTGCAACTTTTCTGAGCAGGGGGATTCTTTGAGAGCCTGCTAAAAACCTATCACTGCAAGAAAGCATTTTGGGCAATGAAAAGGAGATACAAACAATGCTGAGTCTGTTAGAAAAAATTAACTAGTTGAGACTGAATGGAGATCTTTCCTATGCAAGCTAGAAGAGTCGTGGACTGCCAACCGAGGTGATACATCTCACAAGGGCTTCCATTCCATGCTAAGTGCCTTGGCAGCTAGTAAAGGGTCTGCACCAGGGTTCCATTCAGGCCTCCAGCATCCTAGGTGTAGGTTCCTTTTACATCTGTTCTCATCATTCCCAGAAGGTGTTGGCATCCTCATCAAATTAGAGAACACCACTAGATTATGAGAAATCCAGATATAAAATCCCATGTCCTCGTGAACAAATAACATCATACCTGCCAGAGAGTTTGTTTTCAATTCCTCATGTGAACATTCATTGAAAACTAAGAAAAGGCTTTGGGAATTAAATCCCAATAATTTAATTCATAAAATAGATGAAAGAACAAAGTTAAAACAGAAAATTTGTGCTTTAAAGAATAGTTTCTCTGAGTGGGTTTCTTTGGGCAGACTTTAAGAAGTCTGATGGAAATTTATAACTTATCTTGAAACATTTAGTGCCTTTTAAAGACATAAAAGCAATGGTGAGTGGGATATGAAATGCAAAGTGATATCTCAAATCATACATGCATATGTCTGCATACATGCTTGAATACATGTTATACGTGTAGACATATGAGTGTTCGTTTTCTTTTGCACCCTACCATTTAGGCAGCAGTATGGTTTTCCAGATGTGGTAACGATTAGTAGGGTGAGATATCAACCACAAATATTCACAGAAAAACGTTTCAAAGACTTAATTTGAATATTAAGAGCAAACACAGGAAGCCCCAAAGCAAAGCAATGACATCATAAATCTACGAGTGGGGATGGAAATTTGGAGAGGAGAAAACCTCCCTGGGAGCCTTGATCTGGAAATACTCTCAGTATGGGATGGGAACATGAAAAGGAAGACCTCAGCTTCCTGGAGAAGCTTGGTTCTCCTCTCTGTTACCCACTTTTCTTGTTGTTGTCATCATAAGATACAGAAGAAAACACAACTTGAGGAAGGAAGCATTTGCTGAGGCTTACAGTTCAAGAGGATACATCCCATCATGCAACAGGAGACATGGGAGCAGGAAGAGGGAACCAAGCGGTCATATTGCAGCTACTATCTAGAAGCAGAGTCAACATGGAGTAAAGCTAGGCCATAAAGCCTCAAGACCTGCCCCTAGAAACCCATTTCCTCCAAGGAGGTTCTAAAACTAGTGCAGCAGTTTTGGAACTGTTTAAAAACAAGTTTTTGAGGTACATTTCACATTTGAACCGTAACAGCCTCTGAGCCTGCCTTCTGGAGATAGAGAAATTTGAGGCCCAAAGAAAATGGTTGCCGTGGAGGATCTGGGTAGGGGATGGATTATTTTGCTTTGGTTATCGGAAGATTCCTCTCAAAATCAGATTTTCTTACATCCTGAGTTCTCATTCTCGAACCTAAGACTGTTCTGAAGAGAGTATGGGAGAAGGCAGTCCTGCCTTTAGAAAAACAAGTGAAAACTAAAGAACAAAAATATACTATTGCAGCTGTGGCGGTGTGCGGCTTTAACCCCAGCACTCAGGAGGCCGAGGCAGGCAAATCTTGGAATACAAAGCCAGCCTGGTCTACAGATTGAGTTCCAATTCCCCCCACCCCCCAAAACAAAACAAACAAAACAAAAATATATCATTGCATGCAAGATCTTTCCAAATCATACTTTATAATCACCCTAAATGTCTGGAAAATGCTTTTTGTGTGCCACCTAGTCTGATGCTCTGTGCCATTCAGAAAACTCAACCCTGTTCTATACACAACTAAGGCATGCACCTTTGGACACAATAAAAATAGAAGAAAAAAAAAAAAACAAGAAACCTCTCACAACCAGAAAGCAATCAGGCCAAGTGGTCAACCATGAGGGAATTATAGAAAAAGAATTTTTCAATGCAGCCCTTGTGTTTAACTATGGAAAACAAAACTGGTCTCTACAAGTCAGGACTAAGAAATAAGCCTGAAGTTACTAATTATACACCCAGGGGTTTATTCTTCCCTAGATACGGATGCCTAACTTGCTTCAAAATGAATCCGAATGGCAGTCAAAGGTGGCAGAGAGACTGGGGTCTGCGGCGGCAACTGCCGAGGTAATGAAATCTTCTTATAAGCCCACGCTGCCTCATAACGATGGAGCATTTTCAAAGCTAAAGTTCGTTAAACAGCAAAGACTCAATACCACTATTCACTGTGCTGCTTTCCAAGGAAAAGCCTCCAGTGTGCATTGAATATTTCAGTATTTTCTTAGAAATGATTAGGATTTTTTTTTTTAATTACTATAAAAAGTGTTTAGGCAAAACCACTTTCCAGATCATTCCAGTAAGGACTACAGTCGGGAAGTGAAGAAAAACAGAATTTTATCAGATCCTTAATTTTGTCCTTTATTGTTTTAGCCACATTAGTGAACAAAGTAATGAAATGCTATATTGGCATGTGCATGAGGTGAAAGTGTTGCAGGGTATTATTTATGATAAAGAGTTGGAGAGTGAACAACGTTATAAAAGAAAATAATGTGGCACATTGTTAAACAGAAACTGGAATTGCCACTCAGTGTTCTTACACTCATTTAAAGGGATTTTCCTTCAGCTTAGAGACTAATACCTGGAGAGAAACTCAAAAATACAAGTGGAAAATAATCTTACACCCAGACTGTACTATCTACAGATTGTCAAAGCCAAGCTTTTCCATTTTTCAATGTTTTCCCAACAGATACACTTAGTTTTACAAAACTAAGATTCTGTTTCTATACAGTTCTGATGTAAACTTAACATTTAATAGGTATATTTTATTGTATTTTCATTAAACAATTTGTGAAAACATTATTTTAATTAACCAGGTCATTGAAAGTGTTATTTTAATTAATTTAACAAGCAGAATTATTTGGGTCCTGTTCCCTTTTACCTTTAGTGCTATAAATAGACCAAGGTCCACATTCTTGCCCTTTCTCTATTTCAAATATTGAATGCATTTCTATGCATGATATTCCTTAGTAGGCCATGTTGATAGGCAATGTCTATTGAGAATATTAAGACAGTAAAACCAGGAAGACAATTGAAAAGTCAATTTATCTACCTTTTGCTAGTAATTGTCCTTTTAAATGAAACCCCACTACTAGGTTTCAGAAATATTTTTAAAAACTATGATGACATGATCTTTTTTAAGAAGACATTGATATGTTACTGTAGTTCTTTTGAGGTTTGATTTTTAGTGCCTGTTGGTCTGTGAATGAAGTCTGATTTGTGAGGGGTCTAGTGGAATGAACGGCAGTATCCATTGCTCTGTCTACTATACTTAGGCACTTATTTTCACTGTTCTTATTAAGGAAGACTCAGGAAGGACCCAAAATCACACCTGGGCCACCCATATTATGCCAGCCAATCCTGTCCCTCCAGTCCAGAGACTGTTTTAGGAGGGGCATGCGACAATCAATGGGGGAAATCAAGGGCCTTTGTGGCAATGGGACATTGTGGCTGGGACAAGGACATGGGATCCCTGCTAACAATGCTACAGACCTATGTGTCTGGGTACCAGGAAAAGAATGAGGCCAATTCACAGAAGAAGAAGAAAGAGGAGGAGGAGGAAAAAAGGAGGAGGACAATAGGAAGAAAAAACAAGAACCAAGAAATATACCCAGCATCCTGAGGCATTGTTTGATCCTGCAATCCAGGAATTGGGATAAGTGACTAGGGTGAGAAAACAATAATACTGTTGGAAAACCAGCTTGAACTATTATTCTGACGCTTACATGAAAGGAACTTAATTTCCATAATAAACAATCTTTTCACCTGGTGGTGGTGAAAAGGCACCACCAGAGCTTGCCTTTAAGGCTGTCACTGAGGAGACAGAGGCAGGTGGATCTCTGAGTTTTCAGTTTGAGGCTAACCTGATCTACAGAGCAAGTTCCAAGACATCTAGGGCTACATAGAAAAAAATCTATCTCAAAAACCAAAACTAACTAACTAACACACCAACAGAAAAGATCTTTTCTTATATAATAACTATGGGTCAATAATAAATGAGAAAAGGTAGAATCAAGCTCAGATGAATGCCAGGGAGAAATACAGCACTGGCGAAGATTCCAGAACAGAATTGCCCCATGAAATAGCAATGACTTGAAAAACAGGCCAAATGTAAGACTTAAGCTGTGCCTCTGGAACGTGCAGATGGTTTTATGCATTGGGAGAGCAGGGAGTTTTGCAAACACTGCCTGCGAACCATTGGAAGGAAAGTTCCAGAGCATCTGCCCACCCCATTGAGCTTACCTCGCTTTCTATTTACATGTGATCTTTTGTTTTCTTTGGAAGCTCTTTTTTTTATTACTTAGAGAATGTATTGCAACTACCTGTAAAGTTTAAGCTACATAAAGAGAAGCAAAGGATTTAATGCAATTCAAATCCTGCATTGCCAGGTAGAGAGTACCCACTTCTGAGATCTCAAGAGGTCCTGTTTGCATGTTAAGCTTGGAGGATTTAGAAATGACTGCCTTGCCCAGATGGAGTGCCACAAAGAAACAACTCAATACAAAAAAGACCTAATTCATAAAATCATGCAGCCTTGTTCAACTACACACCGACTCCCCTCACACATGCTCACATCTGCATGTGCATGAAAACTCACACGCTCAAATATCTAAACACATTCAGCCATGATGTCAGTTAGCCATCATTGTGATAACAGGTGCTCATTGTGGGACAGGAAGAAAGAACTGGAATGTGTCCATAAACTTCTAACATTTCATTTCTACTTGACTTTACACTGGTAAGAAGGAAAATGAAGAATGGACTAGCATTTTGTCATTCCTTGACAATCATTATTTGTAATAAATCCCCAGGAAATTTGGACTCTTTAAAGCTCAGATGCTCCCCATCTATTTACACGAGTTAGCTGAGATCTACAGATGCCCTACCCCACCCTCTCACACCTTGCTTTCTGTCTCCATGGTATGAATTGTAGGAGCAAAGTAAACAGAGGGCTCTGTTCAAGTTTCCTTTTTTACAAATGAGCCATAAAATTGTCCATTAATCAGTGCTGGTTCCCAGGGGCCAGTTTGCATTGTGGACATTTCCTTTTCCTTTCCTGATCCTTATTTTGTTGAAGAGATTATTCAGAGAGAGAGAAAGAAGAAAAAAATGAAAAAAAAAAAAAAAAAAAAGGCATGGCACACAGTAATAAGCCTGAAGAACAGAGTTAGGAAAGCCAGCTTTTGTCTTTTCCTGCATGCAGTTTCTGCCTAAGCCAAATTCTCATCATTCAGCCATTCAAATTCCAGAATTTGCTCCTGTTCACTTGAGACATACTTTAGCATTTAAAATACTCTTTCTCCATCACAGAAGACATGGAGAGCCCATTTACTCAGACAAGTGCTACATGTAAGTTCTTTAGTCCTTTAAAAATCCCCATAGGATCTTCAAGGATGAAAGCCATGAGCACAGGAAAACTCAGACAAGAAAAGTTCTGCCTTTCAATCCCCCAACCCAAATTTCTTCACAGGCTATCAGTTCTGACAGAGCCTCTGCACTTCTCATGACAGTGTTTCCTTTAAAAGACAGGAGGAGGAAATCTATATGAAGGTGGAGCCGTTCAGGAGCACAGCAGACCCAGACTGCCCACCTTTCAGCTGTAGGGTTCTTTCAGGGATGCTGGAGCAGAGACCAGCATACTCCCTGCATTTTTCCTCCACAGCCCAGTTGGATGAGACTCACACACAAAAACCGACAACTCTGCACCCTCATCAACAGAAAAGCTGTGGAACATCAGTCTATTTAGTACCCATCGGTTTTGAGTACAAAAAAAAAAAAAAAAAAATGCAAAAGTCAGTAGAAAATTGGTGCAAATGTTACTTAGTTTTGGTTTGGTTTGGTTTAGAGGCATGGTCTTTTATCTCCAGGCTGGCCTTGAATTTGCTATGTAGCTGAAGGTGACCTTGAACTCTTGATCTTACTCTTGCTCTTGAGTGTTGGGATTATGGTGTGTTACCATTCTCTGTTTTAAGTGGTGCTAAGGATGGACTCCAGCAGTTGTTCTGACTAGGCAAACCCTCTGAGCTGTAAATCCAGGACACCTCCCACCCCCCACCCCCCCCCCCCCCCACCCCCCACCCCCCGCCGCCAAATTTTTG
>PVIH01002553.1:0-54021 GCA_004025045.1 Sigmodon hispidus
TTCAGATCTAAAAAGGGAATTCTCAGCAGAGGAACTACGAATGGCTGAAAGGCACCTGAAAAAGTGCTCTTCATCTTTAGCCATCAGAGAAATGCAAATCAAAACAACTTTGAGATACCACCTAACACCTCTTAGATTGGCTAAGATAAAAGGTACAGATGACAGCTTATGCTGGAGAGGATGCGGAGCAAGGGGAACATTCCTCCATTGTTGGTGGGAGTGTAAGCTTGTTCAGCCACTTTGGAATACAATATGGAGGTTTCTCAGAAAATTAAGAATCCTTCTTAAATGGAGCTTGAAGTCAGAACTCAGGGCCAGGCAAGGCTAACTGCCAATGGCCAGGTGTGACTTTAGGGGCTAGGACAGAAACCTACCTAGCACCCATCACTTTTTGATTTTATAAAAAGATGAGTTATTGCTGGATCTTTGGGGAGATGAATTCCCAGTTTTCTGAGAAACTGCCATACTGCATTCCAAAGTGGCTGAACAAGCTTACAGTCCCACCAACAATGGAAGAGTGTTCCCCTTGCTCAGCAACCTCTCCAGCATAGGCTGTCATCTGTGTCTTTTATCTAAACCAATCGAACAGTGTAAGGTGGTAACTCAAAGCTGTTTTGATTTGCATTTCTCCCTGATCCAGTCTTGATGTTGAGATAAGGAAAGTGGATCTGTCAGGAGTAAATGCTGAAAGAAGCCACATTGGGACCTTGGGACCTACTGCCATTGCTGGGGAGGAGATAAAGTGATATGGAGAAGAGAGAGTGACTGGAAGGGGCAGGAGGGGGAAGGGAGATTGAACAAGGATATACACAGATAAAAAATATGACTTTAGTCATAATAAAGAAAAAAGATGAGTTATTAATGGTAAGTGGGAGTGGGGAATGAAGATACAAAATTTTTTGTTATTTAGACTGCTTCCTGCAGAATCTGGGACAAAGAAGGGAAATTGGATCAGAGCAGGAGGTGTGATGAAGAGGCTGTCATCTTGGAGACCTCAGGCACCTGTCCCTTGGAGGAGCTGAGAATGCCAATTGCAGGAAATTGTTGAGGTGGCAGACTAGATTGCAGGATGGCATGTTCTATGAGTTCTGTTGTCTAGTAGGAAGATTGGGCCTGTGCACAAACCTGCAAATATCTGAAGAACAGCTGTTGGCTGCCTGAGCATCCATGCTTCCATTGGCATTGAGGGGAGGGAGAGGTCTCAGAAAGTCAGTCTTTTACTGCTAAAGCACCTCTGAAGATTTCACAATTGGTAGGAACTCATGCGGAAAAATAGCCTGCCTTCTCTAGGCAAGAGTGAGGCCATGAATTCCCCAGGATCCTGTTGTCTATCATCTGAAGCTGCATGGCAGCAGTTGCAGTGAGAGGCAGTTTTCATACAATGGCTGATTTGGTCTTCTTGGAGTAAATTCCAGGTGGAGGTTCTTTTTCCATTGCTCTTCTCAGAACTACAGGATGCTTGTTGGGAGCCAGCATGTCTATATGTCATGGAAAGCCTTTAAATTTACCATTTTAAATGCCGTATTCTGCAGATCTCTGAGCATTTGAAAACTGTCTACTATGTATGAATGACTGACCACCAAACCTGTGTTCTCTACCAGTCTTTAATATGTTAGCAACATTTATATTTATAAATTGATTAATTGGCAACTTTGGGCCTACGGAGTCTTTCACATGTCTCAGGGGCAAGGGAGATGTGTTGTTTTCTACAGCTGGTTCAACCTGAAACAAGTCTTAGTAATCAGACCTTAAAAAGGTGAAAGGCCAGTCACAGACAGGAGGAATTTAGGCAATTGCCTGACCTCACTGTCCAGTGCAGGTTGCAGAAGTGGCTTTGGTGGATATTCCAGCTGAATGAACAGCTAATGAGACAAAATCAAACTAGGAACAGAAGTTAGAATTTAAAGACCACATAGAGTGAATTTATTATTATGAAGAGAAGAGGAGAGAGAGAGAGAGAGAGAGAGAGAGAGAGAGAGAGAGAGAGAGAGAGAGAGAGAGAGAGGAGTAGGTCAGAGGTTGAGGAGTGCCCCTTCTGGCAGTGTGGGAAGAAAAAAAAATGAAGAGGTGGAGGTCAAAGGTGGGAATCCTTCTTAAATGATGCATGAAATCAAAACTAAGGGTGGGCCCAGACTAATTGTCTTTGGACAGGTGTGCCTTTCTCATCTCCCCTATTCTGAGATTTTGGTGTCCACCTTTCATTGATTTCTTAGCACTTAATCATTTCTGGACAGAATATTGTTGCTGTACTTACGTTTACTTAAGTTTGTTGGGTCTCTTTCTGACTCTCTGCCTCTTCCTTTTTTTTGGGGGGGTGGGTCCTGTCTCTACCTCCCTTCCCCCTCCATCATGTTCACAGCAGTACCTGGGACAGATAATTAATAAATTAAAATTGTGAATGGCTAAGACTATGTTTCTTGTAGTTGCTGCAACAAGTTGGTATTTATTTGGAGGCTTTTAATAGCCATCCAGAATTCATCCCCTTAGGAGTTTCTCAAGCCCCAAATCTAAAATAGGTAGCACTAAGCAAAAGTCAAGGTGAGGCAAGGCTGTACTTTCTGAACTTTTCAGGGCTTATGGCTACAATTATTCCACTCACCTTTGTGGCAATATTACCCTCTATTGTGCTGATTGTGCCAACTTCTCTTTCTCTCTTTTTCATAATGATGCATGCAATTGCATGTAGGCCCATACATGCTCTGGGTTAATTATATCATCTCAAGGTTCTTAATGTCATAGTTTCTAAAATGTCCTTTTGATTCCTAAAGTAAGATAGTTGCAGGGTTTTGGATGTCCGTGTTTTTGACAAGGGGCATGTTCTGTATACAAGATTCTTTGCTTTAGGTTGTTCATTCTCAGAAGATCTTCCTTCTACCTTTTCTTTGGTACTTTGTTGTCAGTTAATATTTACTATCGTTTTTTCCTCCTTTTTTATCTCCTATATTTTTCTTCTTTTATTTTTCTTTCTGCCCTTCAGCTTAAAAAGAACTATAGGAACCTAAATAATCAATCTAAATAATAAATAATTAAATGGGTGATGTGTTCAGTTCTCCTACGGGCTGCAAAAATGAAATGATAGGTGACATATCCACATGAGCCAACACTAACAATGGAGAACAATGGACGCTTTTTAATACCATTTTAGTTTAAGGCTATAATTACCATTAGTTTTTAACCCCTAATAGTACTCTTCTTAATAATGATCATCGGATCCATAGGTAATTATCAAGGACAATCTGTGTTTTGATGAAGAGGACCAAAATAATTATAACAGTAATCTAAGATGCCAATTGCTAGGCAATTATTCAGCCACCACCTAATAATTAACCTGTTTTACCTGCATAATCAACTAGATAACATTTCAATTAGAAATCAGTGGATATTACTTAATGTCCTCGAAGAGTAGTATGGGAGAGGGTGTGAAGCACACACACAAATCTGCATCAAAAAATCTTCACTAGTATTTAACTGATTAATCACATTGGATTTCATTCATAGAACTGTTCAGCAATTTGGATGGATGGTATCTCAGATGACTTTAATTAATTAGTGCAGTTTTAACCTCAAGTGAACACACACAAAAGAGGAATAAGCTCACCATTTTGAGTAGAAATGTAGTCACTCCTGTGCCAACCTTTATAATTTGAATGTGAAAGCCTTTTCCAGTTGTGAAGCACCAGAAAATAAGACAAAGAGGGCTTAAAGTCCCCATGTGAATAGTGATCACACATATTTGTGTTCTAGTTTAGAATGTCTAAGAAAGCGGCATCCTTTGATGGCAGCTGATTACTACAAATGTTTCAAAAAAAGCAGACTAATATTATTCAACAAGAACAATCTAGGTCAGATCTGTCTGTCTAAATAAAGGTTTTGGAATTAAAAAGGCTAATTAGGCATCCTTAAGTAGGTAGTTCTCCCTCCCATTTATCCTGTTTGGGGAAGAGGGTAAGCAACAAGAAAAACAAGAATGAGAACAAGTCATCTCTGATGAAATGCCAGGGACCCTGACTGTGCTCTCTTGCTGATGCAGTGGATTCCCTTCTGGCACTGGAGCCTGCATGTGAACAGCAGATGGTGAGAATGGGCTCTATCAGACTGATATTGAAGGTGGTTTGGTTGAACACAGAAAAAAATACAGAATCTGTGTTCACTTGTTTGGAAGCCTAGGAAGGCTAGTACAAATCCTCTCACCTTGCTTCTGACTATTGATTTTGATCAGAAAAATAAGAGAAAATATATTGCTAAGGTTACAGACAGTTGTAAAGAACATAAGGACTTAAGATTTTTTTTTCTGGCAACTGAGGCAAATTTTCTTCCTAATCATAGCAGTAACAGTGTTTCACTCCTTTGTCTAACCCTACTACTTTTTCGTGGATAATATCAAGTAGTATTGTGAATAAAATAATAAAACATCAATGGGGAACAGATGAAACACTAAGTAAATGTGCTTTATTGACATGAACAAGACCCATGGGAAGAATCCCGTTGCCCGAGTCAGGCTCAGAAAAATGGCAAGCCTTTTCCTGTTCCAAGTATGAAAGATGTTGACAGTATGTTTACAGCTTGACACTGCTCCCCTGCCGTGTATAAAGCATATGTAGAATTGTACTAGTTTTCTAATTGCTTTTCTCTTCCATGGAAGATTTTTTTTTCCATGCCAACTCTCTCTAACAAACTAACTGAGAGTAGTAATCTAGAGCTTCTCTGGAGTTCCTGAGCTTCCTGAAAAGACTGGTGAGTCCCTGCTCCTCGTACCATACATAATAAACACACTGGAGCTACCGATTTCACACATCTACAGATTTCAGATGTTCTATGTATATGTGTTTTGTTGTTCTTCATTTCCACATAACCATACTCAGGTTTCCAGGACCAGACAAACACCAGAAACAGAAATTATAAAAGTATAATTAACCATGTAAGGGCTCAAGACCCTGAATATATAAAGATTATGTTGTTCTTATTTTTTAACCTTTCTAAAGTTGCTGCTAGAGTGTGGTTTGCTGAGTTCAAATTTTAACTCTGCTTTTATTGGTGAAGTGGTTTAGATAAATGTTCCAACTTTGTAGTTGTCTTACAAAATATCAGTACCTATCTCACCACTTGCTGTAAGAAGTAAATTAGTTAATGATATGTAGAAAGTTAAGACAGTAACATCCTCAAATGTACTCAATACCAGGTAGCCATGGTTACTATAATGTCTTCATTGTTCAAAGAAGGAAAATATATTCCTATCTCCCTGCATGGTGGCATATCTGAAATACTGATCCAAATGTATGTCATGGAATAAGATCTTATTCACAACAGGAACTCTATTTACTGAAAAGATGTACTTATCTGCCCCTTTTCACTGTGTACTACTTTCTTCTGGTTTCATGCCTTCAGTCACACTAGTTTTATCATTATTTTCCTCTCCCATAAAGTTTTCCAAATACACTCCCTAGAACAAACAAAGAGCAGATATCTAGGGCTGCTTTGAACTTCCTGAGTCCAGATCACCATTAATTCTAGCAGATAAATCAACATTTAACTTGACATTGATGAGAAAGAAATGCTAAAGATTTCCAGTTCTCTTCTTATTAGCTAAAACTCAAAGTCAACTAATGCTCTGTTTGCTCTTCCCTAAAACGTCTATAGACACAAAAAACATTTCTTGAAAAGATGAGAAACTGAAGCAACTGATCCCTCTGTTTGCTCTAACTGAGAAAGGGTGATGGCTTTTCTAGCCTTTTAGGCCAATCCTCAAATAGGAATAAAAACACTGTGGCAACACCAGACACACAATAGTAAGTCTGTCACTGAAGGCAATTTGACACAATATAGAATCACCTAGGAAGAGAGAATTTCAGTTGAGAAATTAATCATATCTAATTAGTCTGTGGAGCATTTTCTTGAGTCTTGTGGGAGGACCGAGGCTACTGTGGGCAATGTCATCTTTGGGAAGGTGTTCTTCAGTTGAATAAATAAACAGGCTGAGCCAACCATGGTATTGGCTATAAGCTATTAAGCAGGATCATTCTAGGGCCTGAGGTTTGCTTTCTTCTGCAAGTTCCTGCTATGAGCTGCTTCTCTGTCTTCTCTTAGTGATGGAATGTGATGTGGAAGTGTCATTATTCTATCCTTCAACTTGCTTTTGGCCAGTGTTCTATGACAAGGGAAAGGTAAACTGAAACAATTTGTCTCAGAGATTCAAGGTGTGGAGGGCCAAATAACTGACCTGGTCTTAGATAAATCTCAGTTCAAAAGAGAAAGCATGTGTACAAGTTTAGGATCAGAGAAAATAGACAGATTTTGATACCTTTATTAATTTCATTTTACTGGTGGAGAGCTCATTGTATTTTTTTGTTTTGCTTTGTTTTAATCTTGATGTTTTTGGTGTTGTAGACATTAAATTATATTTTATTTTAAATATATTTATTTATTTTACATCATAGCCACTATTTTCCCCTCTTCCTCTCCCCTAAGTCCCTTCCGTTCTGCTCCTTCTCTGCTCCTCCCTCAAAATCTACTCCTCTACTTCTTCTGTTTATGAAAAGGCAGGCCTCCCATGAGAAGCAACAAAACATAGTGTAGTCAGATGTTTCTCTCCAACCCACCTGTCCCCAAATACCCAGCAGCAGCTTCCTGAATAATTGACTAGCAGGCTTAATATAAATTATAAGTGATCAGCCAATAATACAGTCTTATTACTAACTAGCTCTTATATTTTAAATTACATATGTTCCTTATTTACACTCTGCCATGTGGTGGTACCTTCATCTTTAGTTTGATCACCCTGCCTATATTTCCTGCCTGGCTACCAGCTACTCAGAGTTTTATTAAACCAAGTCCAGTGAGAAATCTTTACAGTGTACATGAGGATTATTCCACAGCAGTATAGCATATCAAATTTCAGTAAGACAATGTATTCCTTATGTATTGAGGCTAGGCAAGGCAACCCAGTATAAGGAATAGGGTTACAAAAGCCTATGAAAGAGTCAGAGACAGCTGCTGTTCCCATAAGAGAACACCCAAACAAGTGTAACACATATCTAGAGGGTCTAGGTCAGTCCCAAGCAGACTCCATAGTTGTCAGTTCAGGCTGTGTGAGCTCTATGTGCCCATGTTAGTTGGTTCTATGAGTTTCCTTGTGGTGTCCAAGCATTGTAGGAGCTCACTATATTTTTGAATGTAAACATGGGATTGAGGAAGAAGGACTCACTGGATATTTCAGATGTTGTTGCAGTATACAAATGTCTTGAGAAAAATTCTCGACACAGAACCACTTTCAATGGACTGATAGGTGAACTGTGAATAGAGATGGGTAGAGAACTATAGGTGAGGAATATTCAGAAAGAGCATATACCTAATTTGCAAATCAGGGAAAGGAATTTTGAAAGACCTGCTTCATTCATGTTAAAGTTTAAAGAAAGAAAAGATAAAATCATTGTTTTCTATTTGATAAACTGAAAAATGTTTATGTACTATATCATACATAGAGCAGTGTATGTACATATGTATAATTGCCAAGTAGGTTTCAATACAACTTAGTTTTAAAATGCCACAAGTGAATTCTAGTTTATATTCTGGTAAGTCAAATAGGAAAATTCCACTCTTCATTGAAAGCCAAAGACAAAAAATGTTCTTTTTACTGTGAACATTGTAAATCTCTGGAATAGAAGGTATAAACACAGGCTCAATAGTAAGAGAATCCATTAAAATCTTTGAACATAGTTTCTGATTTATTGTTAATTCCTAGCTAAATCTCTCTACAAAATAAAGAACTGAAGGTCACAAATTAGATACTTTCTTGAAATCATCAAACACTCCACTCCTTTCCTAGAAGAATAGCTCTGGGTAACCAAAATTACAGTATTGTCTTGTTACAGTCTTCTCTGGGGTGATCAGAGATGGGACTACTCCCAGCTTAGTTCTTTCAGCATGCTCCTCATTGATAGCAATATCCTCAGCCAGGGAGAAAGATGGATCTGTTTTCTTGAGTTGAAACATAAACAAAACCACGAAGTAATCCACAGGAGCATGATGTAATGGTGTACCTTGACCTAATCTATCTTGACTTATCCAAATAATTTGTTGTTAATAATAGTCATAAGAGCAGAGTCTGTGAATATCATGTCTTGCTTAAAACAAAGAAGACTCAAGGTTATGTCTGCATAATGACTTTTTCCTCTATTTACATTCAGATTCAGTTTCTTGAGTGGTTCCACAAAAGGTATTCTTTGAGCTAATTTGGGAAATCACAAAAGGATAAAAAAGTATGCAAATGCCACTTTTCAAGAGTGTCTAGTGGAGAGGAAATTAGGTACAACTGCTTGAGATTGAGGTGAAAATAAGTTCAGGCTCTTAGTAATTCATACTACCACCCAAGAAGTACACAACCTGTTCTTTGGAAATAAGAATCACCTTTTCATCTTTACTGGGCTCTGATGAACCCTCCAAACATCCATGGCCTGTGACTTCTTACTCTAATTCACATGCTGCCACAGCCATCAAAACTAGATCATTGTCAGGGCTCAGCACTTCTGGAGGACTCTTCAACCTGGCAACCCCGAGCTTCCTGAGAGCCTGACTACAATAGCAGAGGCCTCTGGAAAAACAGCAGGAGGAGAAGGAGAGGAAAACAGTTACACAATATGCACTGGTTCAACTTTTTGAAATCCAGTTCACAGATTTCCAGAATGACATTGAAGTGACAAGGAGGAGACTGCTTTGACATGTAGCCCTGAGATGTCTTGATGGAGATGGACAGCTTGTTGTACAGAGGTCTAATTGAAGCTGGTGGCTTCACAAATGAAAGCCAAATGCTCTAAGCTAAAGGGATAGTGGCTCCTGGGCTTTACTGTCTTCAGTTCCCCAATACTGGCCAACAAATTGCCATTTTGGAATTAACTCCTGGTGTCTACTATTCTAAATTCTGAGCAAGATGTGGATTATGTTAAATAAGGTAGAGACCTATAGCTAAACTACAGCTGCTTTTGGGGAGTAGGAACAATAACCCAGTACAATACAGCATTCTACCTTACTAAATCAGAGATTTCCTGCATAGGGTGTGCCCAAGAATCAGAAGAGCACGGGAAAATTTCTCTCACATGAAATTTGTCCAATGTTTTAAAATAATTCACTGGTATTAGAGATGCATTTGCAAATGGTTGGAACTATTAATATTCATAGGCAAATGAAGGAAATGGAAAGAAATGAATGTTGACATCAGACACCTGTAGTGATATCAATGAACAGTAATTATCTTTAAAAATATTTTAATAAAATAATCCTGGTAATTGTTTGACCTTAAAAAGAATCCTATATGGGGCTTTAGGTAGTGATTTGTATCCAGATGTAGAGACACAGAAACAAATAAAACTTAGATTCCTAACGGGTACACGAGGATGGTGAGTAGCAGGATGCAACCTGAACAAAGCACTGTTATATGTATTAAGGTGTGTCTGCTCTAAACTGAGGATGTATTCACAGGAAGTCCAATGGTCATGCAAATAAACAATAACAACTAGTAATAACATTGGAGAATGAGATCTATGATCATGTGAAAGCAGCAAGTCTTCTGTAGTAGTAATGTATGCTAGTTTTTTTTTTTTTTTTTGATATTAGATATCCCTCTATGTACACCTTCCTGCTGTTCTAGCTCTGAATACTCCCAAGTTTTCTTCCCAGTAAAGGAAGACTCTCATGGTGACAGCAGAAATCTTTACATTCTGAGTTATAAAACCCATGTAGAAAAAAAGATTTGGAATATTGTTAAAATATATTAGAAAGGTATGGGAAGAAGGTGACCTTGTAAAGAAAAAGAAAGCAGAGGCAGGTCATGGCCTTAGAGATAGTATAATGATGGAGATGGCCTTGCTCAGCACAAAGGATGATGAGGAAGGAACTGGCCTAGATGCTGTGATTGTAATGTCCCCTCTAAATGTTCATGTATTGCTAACTAAACTCCAAAATTTTAACATTGGCATTTGAAGTGGGAAGTTTGTAAAGGATGATGAGGTTGAGATGAGTGGGTTTTGAAGGAATTGTTTTCACTCTTACCTTTCCTCACAATGTGGTACCTTTCTGCCTTGTTATGATGAGTAAGGCAACCCCTGGAACTAAAAATAAATAAATGTCTATTCTTTTTAAGTTTCACAGTCTATATAATTGTAGACAAATTTTGCAATAAATGTAGGAAAATCTCTGACATTGTAATAGGTACACTAAGGAGACAAATGATTGCAGTAGTGTATGTCACCGGGACAAGTGGGTAACCAATGATCTGGGACCAGATGGAAGGTTCCATGTTCCAACTCAATTACTTTTTGACAATTAAGGTTTGGAGCCATGATACACAATCAACCTGTAAAGTCTAGAAAATAGATTCTAAATATTCAAGTTAGAAAAAGGAGTGTGTATATTAAAAGTTCCTTGAAAATAATAACCACATATAACAATTTGATAAGACTCTGGAAAATGCATTATCACCCTCAGAACATTTTGAGAAGTATTGTAAAGTACCATTTAGTCTTCACGAGTCAATAGAATGGTTGATTTTATTAACCTAAATTTCATGGAGAAGGAATCAAGTGCTTAGTGTCTTGCAGAGCATTATAAGGTCACAAGATTTTATAGTAACTATGTTTGCCATTTGACCCAGACTAGCAATTTTTTGTCTTGCCTCATTTCTTCAGTGTACGACAGTAGTGTCTTCCATTGTACAGTTGCACTGTCTGTAGTACTGAGATATGTGAAGCTTTCTATAATGGGTGACAATCAGTATGACTGGAGCAAAAGTCTTGAGAAAATTTAAAGTGCAGTGTTACCAAGGCACTTCATTTGCAACTTTAACAAAGGTTTTTTAATTCATCTCATATTTAATTTTTAGTTCAAAGCCTTGAAAAAAAGGGGATCAGAGGCTATGGGTACAAAGAAATAAATATGAAAGACCAGATTATCTTCAAGAGAACTTAGTGGTCCCCCTTTACCTCCTTCCCTTCTCTGTTCTGCCCTCCTAACTTAGCCTTTCACTGTCTCAGGATTGTCGGAGCTGATGTGTCACAGCTGATGAGCTTAGGCTTCTCTTCTGAACTTCACTGAGTCCCCAGAAGTAAAAATCCTATTCCCATTGGCCATAAGTCCTTCTCCCCTTGAACTAACATCTCAAATACACAAAAGTGAAATGAATACATCTCCAGATCTAAATCAAATCTGCATAAATTCATAGCCACCAGTAAGAGATGACCATATATATATATACCTGAGAGCAAGAAGCAATTGTTTATGTTTGTGTGACATTGAAATGTTATGGATTTTAATTCTTGAGGGTTTTTGCTTATTCGTTATCACATAAAAATGGAGTTGTGGAGAAGAAAAAATGACCTGATGTGGCGGGAGGGGAAAGGGACCTTAAATAAGGATATACAGGGATGGGAAAAAAAAAATCAGAGGGAAAGCTGAACACAAAGTAAATATATGTGTAGCAATCTTATTTGCATTATCACCCTTGATAAGTCATGCTTATGATTTTTATCTTCTTTATAGTTATTGTTAACTTATCAGCACTTTAAATTCATTTTACTGTTTTTCTTGATAAATACAAAATAAATGAAGAGAAAAAAAAAGAAAAAATATGTAACTAATAGCCTAAAGTTTGAAAAAGTACATAACTGGTCACTTCTGAGTTTCTCTTTTATGGATTAAAATTGGTTAAATAAATCATGAAAATGAAGTCTTCAAATATTTTTGAGATGTGTGTCTTTCTTAGGAACAAGAAGAAAGTCTAATTGATGGTTATCGTTCCCTGGGAAAAGACACATGCAAAGAAAACACTGAGTAGTACTCATGTAGATTAATTTTATTTAGTGAGTCAATAGTCAGAATCTAAAACATTAGGAGAGAAGTCTTGGTGCAAAGATTTGAAAGAAAGTAAATTAAAAAAATGAAGTCTTTCTTTTTTTATTCCAAAATGCAAACAATCATAATTATTACTCTATAGCAAAGTAGTGTCTAATTCATCTCAAAAGTATTCATTATATATCATTTGTGTTGGTATACAAGTCACTGTGATGTGTTGAGGACACAATAGTGGGAATAAAGAAGAGAAATATAAATGGAGCATATGTATGGCAAGTTTAGCAGTTTCAGTAAAGCCAAATATTTGCAATTATTAAATAAATAGAGCTACAACCTTTGAAAATTGCAATAAAATTAAAATACATCGAAGATAAAATATTTGACCTCATTTTAAACTATTAATAGTTCTACTTACTAAGACATAGCATACAGTGTTAGCTCTAGTGATTTAACACTCATATCCAGACAGTACCGTGGAATCAGTGGCTTGGGTTGCTTTCTTTTAGTTTTTTGATTCTCTGTCTCCATTTCTGCCCCAATACTTCTCTCCCACACATACATACCTCTCTCTCTCTCTCTCTCTCTCTCTCTCTCTCTCTCTCTCTCTCTCTCTCTCTCTCTCTGTGTGTGTGTGTGTGTGTGTATGTAGGGGGAGAGTCAGTTTAGTCAATGAATACTAAGAACTTTAAAAGTGTTTCTGACCATGATGGTAAGCTGTGTGGTGTTACATATAGGTTTCTTCTGAATGTAAGTCTGTTGTTTCTGATAACTCAGAAAGAAGTCTCATAAACATCAAAGTGATGTTCTCATAGGAAAAGGCACTTGTGTAAAACTACCTAGTTGCTTTCTCATTCTGGAAATAGGAATGTGTAAGGAAAGGAACAGTGTAGATAGCATGTTGCCTACAAAATCTGAAATCTTCTTACCATTTGTATAGAATGGAATGGAACCTGGTGGATCATAGTAGCAGAGGCTTGCCACAATCCCATGGGACATTGTCTCTTAGTCTAATAATTTTGTGTATTATAATAACTGGGGCTCATTAAAGAGGGGTAGAATATTTATATATAGGTCACTGGGTCTGTCTGGCAAAGTCTAGGCTGCAAAGTAACATGTTTATAGCAAGATAAATAAATTCCACTCACCTCCATCTCTCTAAAATTATTTTGCTTCATTATAACGAAAGAGTCTCAAAGAATCATATACTTTGTCTTTCCACTGTATTGGGCCATGAAAACTTGCTTCTACATGGAGACACTGACACTGAATTATATCAGGGGAAACATGAGTTCAATCTGCTATTTTAATATGAAAACTACACATACACACAGCAAGCACATTTTAGTAGTAGCCAAACTTATAGGTCTAAAATCAAATAGGCAGAGCTGCTTCATTGAGTACTTTCAATAGTATAATACATATTTGCTTTGAAAGGGGCCTTTCTTTAATGACAGTATGGAATCACAGGGCTCTGATAAATGTCAGAGTTCACCAGATATAAGCTGTCATTTCAGAAATGGAAAATTTTTCACAGTGTTTTGTCCTTCTGTTACCTTGGGTTTGGCCTAACTGAACACTAACTTACTGTGTTGGTGTCACTGCAGCAGAAGATGAAGGGAATGAACACTTGGTGCCTATGTACAGTGTTTAACAGTGCCAGACAATAACAACCCTATCAGAGCTTCAAAGCACATCAAGTACTGATATTCCCCTCTCACATGAGAGGATTGAAGCTCAGGATTCATGGAAGTTGAGCCAGCACATCTAACGTGGAAGTTACAGATCAAGGAAATCATCTATCATAACCTCCAAATATCAAGCTGTTTCTGCTCTGGTATTATTCTAGAACATAAACATCATTATTCAAAGAATGTATACCTCCTGAAACTGCTAATAGAGATTCAGTTATTTCCTGCTCTTCCTTCTTCTCTGTTCCTACTCCTCCCTAACTCTTTTTTATGAACTTGAAGGTAACTCTAAATATAGAAGCAATACTTTATTATATGCAGTAGTTGATCCAATTAGATGGTGATCCTTTATATCTCAGTAGTTTCAAAAACTGCAAAGGTTGACTTCAAACTTGGTCTCTAAACCATGTGAAGACAGAAGATCCTGAGCACTTCCAGTCCTGCAATGGAACCATGGAGAGCAATAGATAGCCAAGGACAACAGAAAGACACAGACTCTTACAAGTACTTTTGCTCTCTGTCTCTGGTTGGCTCATCACATGTAATATTAATAATCAGTAGAAAAACAAGTATAAGCTACATGGAAAGAAAGATTATAAAAGAAGAGCAAATGTGTAAGACGACACAGATTGTCAGTATCATTGGGAAGAACATATAACTCTTGCAAAATTAGCATATGGAAGGAATCCTTATTTTAAAGTTTAGATAATATTTAGGCATTGGAACCTTTTTGTAAAAGTCTAGTGAGTTCTGAGTCATTTTTATTTTTGTGGGACATTTTTCAATGTAGCATCACTCATCTAATGAGCAGAGTGAGAAAACCATATATGATAGAAAAATATATTGGAATGGTATCAATTAGATTTAAAGGCTCCTTGCCAATAGGAAGCTTGTAAGTAGCAGAGGACTATTGTCCCAACTACTCTGAAGCCTATGGCAGGAAGAATGCTTTACAGTAGGTGTTGAAGGAGAGTTTAAATGTTTCATGAGACCCCATCTTGACAACATACAAACACCTACCCACGAACAACTATACAAACACTATATAATCTACTGGAACTGGTTGCCTATCATTAGGAACAGCTTTTGTGAATTAAAGGACCAATTTTTCCACTGATAAATAGTAAGAAGTGATTATGCAGACCTCTTCAACAAAGTTCCTATGATTTGCAAATGAGGGCATTCTAAAATGCCATGCCCTATTTCTAAATGAGTGGTAAGGAATACTATAGTTCTATAAGAATGGTAAAATATTTTAATTCAAGCCATTTGATAATCTGGATTAATCTAGAAAAAAGTTAAAATAACACAGGATGAAAAGAATATATTAATGATATAGCAATGTTAATATTTCATATTTATTTATTTTTTGGAAAATATTTCTTTTTTATTATTATGAACAAAGAAGTCACACTTTCTATCCTTGTATATCCTTATTCAAGGTCCCTTTCCCCACCACCACCACCACATCAGGTCATTCTCTCTTCTCCACAACTCCCCATCCCCTCCCTGAGCAGGCGGCAGGCAGTCCCAAGGTTCCACTGTTCCAATATTGCTTAGTTCAGCCACAATTCCTGGCAGATCCAGTTTTCTCCCCTCAACCTCAAGACTGAGTCAGGTGTTCCTCTTGGGGGAGTGGGATCCAAAGAGTCAGTCCAAGGTGTTTCTGATCCCAAGCTGCTCAGGGGTTGTGGTTTGCAGCTTGGGCATGCTTTGCTTTTTTCTTGTTTGTTTGTTTGTTTAGAGTTATGATTTGTTTCAAAAGGTATGTACTGAATACCTGGAAATTTTTTTTCTAAGAACAGGTGTTCCTAGCATCTCAGTAATGTTGATTATAAATTAAAATAAGATCCCCTGGAAAGAAGAAGGAAACAAAGAACACTCAATCAGATCTTGTGCTCATCTTCATAATGTGGAGCAAAGAGGTTATTGGGAGTGGAAGATAGACACAGTCATTCAGATGCTTCGCTGGAAGAAATGCTGAACTGGAAACGTGTAACTATACAAGACTTCGCATATGTGGGTGCATCACATTTAACATCCACCTCTCTAAAAAAAAAGTCATAGTGACATTATTTTTTCCCTTTATCTCTTTTACTTCTTCACTTATTTCACCTGTGATTATGGCAAGGTACTATAACTTTATTATATTACTTCTTTAATATGGAAAGTTAGGATTCTAATAGGACTTGTCTTGTTCTTAATCATTACTCAATGTAAATATATGTCAAAATATTATGTTATTCTGTAAATATATGCTGTTGTTATTTGTCAAGGCATCCTAGCATGCTCTCTGCCCCCATTTAGTATTAGGCCAGTCACATTCACTCTTTATAAAGTCTCATGCATTTTACTTTTTATGGTGGCTGTTATCCAGTAGAATGACACTAAGTTAACAAAAAACAGTGAGGATCTGGGGACATTAGAATTCTTCTACATGGTGAATAAGGATAAAATATGTAAGATGGTATAAGCACTTTATGAAGCAAGATAAAGCTTGTCTCAAACCGTAAGAGTAGAATTGCCATACAATCTTGCATTCTGACTTTTCAGTACATATTCTTCAGATTCAAAGTCAGTTTTTAAAGTAGGACTGCTAAACCATGGGTGTACACCTGAAAGTTATTCAGCTATAAGTAGACAAATAAAACAAGATATGCATTTTAATTGTATCTAGTGGAATATTCTTCAGCCTTAAAAAGAGAAAAGGGGCATTTAACTATTTGAAACACTATGAATGAATTCAGGAAGCCTTGTATTAAGTGTCATAAACCAGGCAGGCAAAGAAGAAATGGAAATAATTTTACTAGTCTTTAATTTTTCTTATTTTCCTAGAAGCATAAGAAGGAAGGATAAGTTTTTAGCACTTGGGGAGAGAAACTGGAAGTTATTTTCTAAAGAATATGAAGTTTCCTTTACACAGAATGAAAAATGTCTGTTTTGTGGTTCAACACACTACCTACAACACAGTGTTGCACAATTGAATTTAAATTAAAAAATGAGTTTCATGGGAAGGGTTCTGTAGATGAAATTTTCTTTGGGCCAAAAACAAGATCCCAAATTAAAAAAAAAAAAAAATGACTTACTCTTAATTACGAATGCTCAGCCTTAGGTTAGGTGTGGCCTACTATCTCTTTTAACTTGATTTAACTGGTTTCTATTCATCTTCCTTTTGCCTCATAGCTTTTACCCTTCCTGTCAGCCTGTATGTTCTATTTTATTGCTTCCTGCATGTCTGGATGCCTGGCCTCTGACATCTCTTTCTCATCCTTCCCTTAACCTAAATTAGTACTCTTATTTATTCTCCCTGGAATTCTTACCTATACTTCTCTCTCACTATTGGCTGTTCAGCTTCTTATTAGACCAATAAGCTGCCTCAGGCAGGCAAGGTAAAACAAAAATACACCATTACACAATTAATACACCATTACACAATTAAACAAATGCAGCACAATTTGACCTAGTTCCATAGCAAATATTCTGCAGCAGAGTTCCTCTCACAAATCAGCTTTAAAAGACATAAAAACACATAAAGAAAATTTAAAATTATATTTTAATTTTAAAGGTGAAACTGATGGTATTGTAATAAGTTATTTTTAACAGATGTTTCTTTAGTACTGGTAAACACAATACACTTCCTGTGTAGAAATATGCTGTCTCTCATGAAAACAGATTATGTTTATATACAGTATATACAAACTCTTTGCTGTCCAGAGTTTGGATATATGGGGGGGGGAGAAAAAGAGAGAGAGAAAAGAGAGAGAAAAAGAGAAAGAGAGAGAGAGATCTAAGGACATTTTATTTCTTATTTCTGACTAGAGACAGAACAGAGTATAAATCATTTGTCTTAATACTTTATTTGGGTACGTAAGGAACATTAACTTGAATGTTAGATTTTAAGTTTCCCAAATCAGCATCTATCAGCAGTCTCAATTCTGAAAGAGGACATATTTGGAAGCATGTGCACTCTGCTCACATGCACACACCAGGCACTGAGGACAGATAAAAGAGTCAGAATCCTTAAGTCCACTCAGCTGCACAGCAGGATGGCCCTGCTTTAGCTTGAAACATCTGTAGACCAGTTAATGGACATCATCCTTTTTGTGGCCACCCAGGAGGGTAGAGGAAGCTGCCATTTATTATGCTTTATTCTTGGCTTTTCTGAGTGTATCTATAAATGTTAAATGAAGACTATTCTGGTAAGAAAACAAAGTGCTCCTGGGTTGCACAGAGAAATGGATGGTCACAGTTTTCTCTGCTCCAACAATGGTTTAATCATCTTCCCAGTATAAAATGTAATTGAGTACACAAAGCCACCTTTCATAGGTGTCTGCCAAACACTATTATGTAGGGATAGGATGAAAGCAAATTTTCCCTTCCTTCTCTACCTCTTTGTCCCTCTGTTCTCCCACCCTCCATTTCTTCTTTTCCTTTTTGGAAAATAGGGCATGAAGATTAAGGCCAGCCTCGCTCAGCATTTCCAACTCTTCCACGACATCACATTTTCCTCCTTTTTAAAATTACCCTTTCTTCTTGAGAGGGCATGCATGTCACTGTACAGCTTTCTGATCAGTATTGTGAATTTCCCAACTTGACATTTTAAGCTTTTGACATGGCGTTACACTCAAAAGCTTACTGTTTAGACTTTGGCCTCTGGGAGCTACACTCTTTTGGGGGTATCAAGAAGGGAATTAGAAGCAGTTCATGGGGCATAGGTCCTTAAGAGTGTCTTGTCCTTGGGTATTTTGTCTTTCCTTTCTATTATGAACAATTACTCTGCTCCACAGCCTCCTGCCACCAGCATTGCCTGTCCAGTTGCATTCAGTCCAATAAGTATGGGTAAAACTGTACCCAAGCAAATCTTTCTTCTTTTAAGTTGTTTACTTTTTTAAATTTTTTGTCTACATAATAGTAATTAATACATTATATAGTTACTCCACACTACAATGCTAACACTACTTGAATACATCCTATGTATTTATAATTGTGACCTAAAAATCCATTAAAAGTTACTAAATAATGGCAAAGCTGAAAAGCTTGGAGAAAAAAAGATATAGTTTAAAAATATGTAATGTATTTACTATTGTCTAGAGGACTTAAAAATAACTTCCCCAAGGGTTTATCCCTCACTTTATAAAGTTAGACCGTTGATTTGTGTCTGAACTTCAGGAAAGTCTATTCTTGTACTTTTTAAATGAAGGGGTACCAAAAAGGTGTGTCATAGAGTATACAAAAGAGAAATGTTCACCCAATCACACCCCAAAGTTCCCTCATTTCACTATCTCAAGAACCTTTTTTCCCACTGGGGTTGATGGAATACATGTGATATTCAAATACATGTGAACCTAGACAAAAAAGATTGTGAGTTAAAAATCAACCAAATCTACACACTAAACTTAAGACCAGCCTGGACTATATAGTGAAAACTTATCTTTTAAAAGCTGTAAAGTAAAGGCTGTTTTTGATACTCTTTCTTTGGGGCTGCTGTGTGAATAGTGAATAGTGTACACCAAGCTCCAGGAATGACCAGCAGGCTGCTGTACATTGGTGGTGTAGAGGGATCTTTGATGGGTAGGCCTCTTATATAATGGATTGAAATCAGAGGGGAGAAAAAAAAGGGTGTGAGGCTGTAAAAAAAATTATACTAAATTTCAGTCTTCTATTTCATTGTGAAAGTATTTGTGGGTGCTGATATAATTTAATTTACTTAAATCTATTGGCTTGATTCAGGCACATTCAGTCATTTTGTGTAATTGCCTATGCCTAAAAATATTAGAACCACATTTCTTCTTCAAGACAGATTGTCCTTGTTCCATTCCACCACCTCTGCCCCCTTGTTTTACTAGTTATGAAATTCACTTGTTCCATGTCACTGTGTCACCACTAACAAGAGTGTCCTTTAAAAGTAGGTTTATGTGATAAGCTCACCTTTGTCTTTGGTACAGTTCTAACTGTCTCTTATATATGACATATTTAATATCTGTTTAATTAATGACAAAAATGTTTCAAATACATAGATTTTATTTCCTCAAATGAATCAGGTACTTGATAGTTAACTTCTGTCAATTTGATTTTAGCAAGCACATCCAATTTAATACAGTGAAGAGACATAGGGATCTTCTCAGGGATAACTTAAGATGAGACTCAACGCCTTAAAGCTGAGAGTTTCTGAGTGAGGCTTTCTGTTTTCTCCAGTGACATTTTCAGTTTGCCACTTCTTTGGGGGGGTTAATTTTCCTCAGCCTAGTAGGTTTCTGCAACAGACTTCCTGGTTCCATCTCACTCACTTCTGTAGTCACTTCTGTAGTTGTCTGGAACATTGCCCTGGGCCAGTCAGTGAGACTGAACAGATAGGGCATGCCTATGTAAAGATGCACTATGAGACATGGAATAGGAACGCTATCTAGACAAGTTCAAAATACATGCAGCTCACCTTCCAGAAATGCATGGATCCTTAGGCAAAGGCTGCTGGATTTAGTCACAGTTGCAATCTCCTTGTGCAGGAAATTTTTCCCTCTGGCCTGATAAATTTTCAGTGTACTGAAGCTACTTAAAGTTATCCAAATAATCTCTGTCATTTTAAATGGACTGATTATGAATGTAAGTCTCATCTATACAAAGTATCAAAGTAGCAACAGTTATATAGGGAGGAAGTCCTATGTGTTAGTTTCTATTGCTATAAAGATAAACCAAGATCACAGATACTGTTATAAAGGAAAATATTTAACTGATTTGGCTGATCAACAGTTCAGAGATTTAGTCCATTATCATCATGGTGGGACACAAGGCAGAATGTATGCAAACATGGTACTAGAGAAGGAACTGAGAAGTCTTACATCTTGGCTCACAGGAAATAGGAAATAGACTGTTTCATTTGGCAGGTCTTGAGCATATAAAAGGCCACAAAGCCCACCACCACAGTGACACACTTCCGCAAAAAGACCACGTATACTCCAACAAGGCCACACCTAGTATTAACACCACTCTGTTTGGGGACCATTTTTTATTGAAACCATCACAATGCATCAAGTTTTGGGCGATCATACAACCAGATACCCTGCATAACTTTTTCTTCAATAGACAGTCCAATTTTTTTAAATTAAAATGATAAAAGTAAAAACCAAATTAGTTATTACTAATCACCATTTAAAAAGAACAGGATGAAGAGTACAGATATGTCCTTCTGCAGACTTAAGATTCTCTGTCTAACAAAGGAGAATCTGGTAAACTATCAGTCTTTTCTCAGTGTATTCTTTACTACTTCAGAAGCTCACCGTAGTCACTCTTCATGCTACAGTTGGAGTTCTTACTTTGACAACGATCAGGCTTACCTGAAAGTGAAATTTATATAAATGAAGTAAATGTTTACCATATACCATGAAAGCATGATTAGATTTTATTTTTGCATTTGTTTTTTTAAACTTTTTTATATTTTTTATTATGAATAAAGTCATATTTTTTTAACCATGTATCCCCTTGTTCAGACTCCCTTCCCCCTCCTGCCCCTGCTTGTCACTCACTCTTCTCTACATCACTTTATCTCCTCCCCAGCAAGGCCAAGAAGTCCCAAGGTCCAAAGGTAGCTTAGTTCAGCATTCATTCCAGGTAGATCTGCTTTCCTCCCCACAACATCAAGACTGGGTAAGGTGTTCCTTTGAAGAGAATGGGCTCCAAGGTGTTTTAGATTCCAAGCTCTTCAGTGGTTGAGGTTTGCAGCTTGGACATGCTAAGCATTTTTTTGTTTAAAGTCCAACAATGAGTGAGTACATCCATCCCCTGCTTCTATTTCTGGGTTTGTGATACCTCGCTCAGGAGGATATTCTCTAAAACCATCCATTTGTCTGCCAATTTTAGGATATCATTTTTTCTTACTGCTGAGTAGTACTTTATTGTGTAGATGTACCACAGTTCTTAGTCAATTCTTCAGCTGAGGGTCATTTAGGTTGTTCCCGTGTTCTTGCTATTACGAATAATGCTGCTATGAACATAGATGAGCTAATGCCATTAAAGTGTGAATTGTGTCTTTAGGATATATGCCCAGAAGTGGTATTGCTAGATCATTGGGGAGATTGATTCCCAGTTTTCTAAGAAACCACCATACTGCATTCAAGAGTGGCTGAACACATTTACACTCCCACCAAAAATGGAGAAGTGTTCCTCTTAATCTGCATCCTCTCCAGCATAGGCTGTCATCTGTGTCTTTTATCTTAGCCAATCTGACAGGTGTAAGGTGGTATCTCAAAGTTGCTTTGATTTGCATTTCTATGATGGCTAAAGATGTTGAGCACTTTTTCAAGTGCCTTACAGCAATTCATAATTCTTCTGCTGAGAATTCCCTTTTCGGGTCTGAGCTCCATTTTTTAATTGGGTTATTTAACAATTTGGGCTCTAGTTTCTTGAGTTCTCTATATATTTTAGAAATGGGTCCTATGTCACTTGTAAGGTTGGTGAAAATTTTTTCCCATTCTGTAGACTGACATTTTGTCTTTTTGACTGTGTCCTTGATTTACAGAAGCTTCTCAGATTCAGGAGGTCCCACTTATTGATTGTTGTTCTTAGTGTTTGTGCTGCTGGTGTTATATTTAGGAAGTAGTCCCCTATGGCAGTGCATTAAAGGGTATTTCCCACTTTCTTTTCTATCAGGTTCAGTGTGGCTGGGTTCATTTTGAGGTCTTTGATCCACTTGGATTTGAGTTTTGTGCAGAGTGATAGGATTGGTTCTATTCCCATTTCTCTACATACTACCATCCAGCAATGACAACATCATTTGTTAAAAATACTATCTTTTTTCCACTGAATATTTTGGGCCTCTTCATCAAAGATCAGGTGTTCATAGGTTTTTGGGTTTATGTTGGGTTCTTCCATTTGATTTTACTTATCCACAAGTCTGTTTTCAGGCTGTTTTATTACTGTAGCTCTATAGTATAACTTAAAGTCAGGGATGGTGATGCCTACTGAGGTTCATTTGTTGAGTAAAATTATTTTGGCAATCCTGGCTTTCCTGTTAATTCAAATAAAACTGAGTATTGTTCTTTCAATGTCTGTAAAAAAAATGTGTTGGGATTTTGATGGGAAGTGTGTTGAATCTGTAGACTGCTTTTGGTAAGATTTCCATTTTTACTATGTTGATACTACCTATCCAGGAACATGGGAGTGCTTTCCATTTTCTGATATCCTCTTCAGTTTCTTTCTTCAGTGATTTAAAGTTTTTGTCAAAGAGATCTGTTACCTTTTTAGTTTTATTTACTCCAAGATATTTAATGCTTTTGGCAGCTATTATAAAGGGTGATGTTTCCCTTATTTCTTTTTCAGACTTTTGATCTTTAGTGTATAGGAGGGCTACTGATTCCTTTGAGTTAATCTTGTATCCTGCTATATTGCTGAAGGTGTTTATCAGCTGTAAAATGTCCCTGGTAGAATTTTGTGAGTCAGTTATGATTTCAAACTTATCATCTGCAAAGAGATAGTTTCACCTCTTCCTTTTCAATTTGTATTCCATTTATCTCCTTGTGTTCTCTTATTGTTTTAGCTGAAACTTCAAGAACTATATTGAATAGATAAGGGGACAGAAGGCATCCTTGTCTAGTTCCTGATTTTAGTGGAATTGCTTTGAATTTTTCTCCATTAAATTTGATGATGTTGGCTGTCAGCTTCTTGTAAATAACTCTTATTATATTGAGATATTTTTCCCTGTATTCCTGATCTCTCAAACTTTTATCATAAAGGAGTGTTGGATTTTGTCAAAGCCTTTTTATTGGCTAAGGATATGATCATGTACATTTTTCCTTCATTTTGTTTATATGATGGATGACATTTACAGTTTTTCCTATGTTGAACCATACCTGCATTTCTGGGATGAAGCCTACTTGATCATTGTGGATGATTTTTTTATATGTTGTTGTATATGGTTTGCTAAAATTTTGTTGAGAATTTTAGCATTAATGTTCATGAGGGAAATTGGTGTGTAATTCTCCTTCTGTGTTGCATCTTTGAGTGGCCTCGGTATTAGAGTTTTTCTGGCCTCATAAAAAGAGTTTGGCAATAATCTTTCAATTTCTTCTGTGTGAAACAGTTTGAGGAGTATTGGTAATAGCTCATATTGAATTTCTGGTAAAACTCTGCACTGAAACCTTCTGGACCTAGGCTTTTCTTACGTGGGAGGCATTTAATGATAGCTTCAATTTCCTTTACGTTCATAGGTCTGTTCAGGTATTTAAACTGATCTTGATTTAATTTTGGTAAATGGAACCTAAATGCTGTCCATTTCTTCTAGGTTTTCCATTTTTGTGGAATATAAATTTTCAGAGTTTGACCTGATAATTCTCTGGATTTAATAGAGGTCTTTTGTTATGTCCCCCTATTCATTTCTAATTTTGTTGATTTGGATACTCTCTCACTGCTTTTTGGTTAGTTTGGATAAGGGCTTTTCTATCTTGTTGACTTTCTCAAAGAACCAACTCTTAGATTCGTTGATTCTTTCTATTGTTCTTTTAGTTTCAATTGTACTGATTTCAGCTCTAAGTTTGATTATTTCCTGCTATCTACTCCTTCTAGGTGAGTTTGCTTCTAATTGTTCCTAAGGCTTTCAGATGTGCTAATAGTTCTCTAGTATGGGATTTCTCTAGGTTTTTCAAATAGGCATCTAGTACTATGAATTTTCCTCTCACGTTTGCCTTCATTATGTCTCACAAGTTTGGGTACTTGGTGGATTCATTTTTATTAAATTCTAGGAAGTCTGTGATTTCTTTCCTACTTTCTTCCTTGATCCAGAAGTGGTTCAGTTGACTGATGTTTAGTTTCCTTGAGATGGTAGGCTTTCTGTGATTTTTGATGGTATTAAACTCTAAGTTTAGGCCATCGTGGTATGATTTGATACAAGGGACTATTTCCACATTTTTGTGTCTATTGATATTTGCTATATGACCAATTATGTAGTCAATTTTAGAGAAAGTTCCATGTGGAGCTGAGAAATATTCATATTCCTTTGCTTTTGGGTGGAAGCTTGTGTAAATATCTATTAAATCCATTTACATCATAACCTCTGTTACACTTCTTATTTCTCTGTTGACTCTCATCTTGTTTACCTATCGAAGGGTTAAAGTGGAGTATTTAAGTCTCCAAATCTTATGACATGAGATTTGATGTGAGATTTGAGCTTTAGTAATTTTTTTACATAAATAGATGCCCTTATATTATAAATATTAAGGATTGAACTTTCATCACGACCAACTTTTCCCAAGATAAATAAATAATGTCCATCCTGGTCTCTTTTAATTGATTTTAGTTTGAAGTCTACTTTGTTTGATATTTGGATGGCAACCCCAGCTTGTTTCTTAGGGCCATTTGCTTGGGAAATCTTTTCCCAACTCTTTACTCTGAGCCTGAGCCTGTGTCTGTCATTAAGGTTGAGGTGTGTTTCATGTATTCCACAGAAGGATGGCTTCTGTTTTTGTATCCATCGTGTTCGTGTGTGTCTTTTTGAGGTGAATTGAGTCTATTGATCTTAAGAGATATTAGTGACCAATGATTGATATTTCCTGTTATTTTTGGTGGTGGGTTGTATGTAGTTCCTTTCTGTGAGTTTTTTTTTTTTTTTTTCCGTGGGGTTATTGATTATTTGTGGTTTCTTGGGTTTTTCTGGGATCCTTAGGTTGGAGTTTTCCCTCTATTGCTTTCTGAAAGGCCGAATTTGTAGATAGGTATTGTTTAAACCTACTTTGTCATGAAATATCTTGTTTACTCAATTTATGGTGATTGATAGTTTTGATGGATACAGTAGTCAAGGTTGCCAGCCATGTTCTTTCAGTGCCTGCATAACTCTTGACCAAGCCCTTCTAGCTTTCATCGTTTCCATTGAATAGTCAGGCGTTATTCTGATGGATCTGCCATTATTGCTAAGTTGGCCCTTTATTTTTCCAGTTCTTAAAGTTTTTTCTTTATTCTATATGTTTTGTGGCATGATTATTATGTGACAAGTTAACTTTTGGGGGGTCAAATCTATTGTGTGTTTTGTAAGCTTCTTGTAATTTTATAGACATTTCCTTTTATAAGTTGGGAAAGTTTTCCTCTATGATTTTATTGAATAAATTATATATGACTTTGAGCTTTTATTCTTCTCCTTCTTCTTTTCCTACTTTTCTCAGGTTAGGTCTTTTTATGGTGTCCCAAATTCCCTGAACATTTTGTGTTATGGTCTTTTTGGTTTTAGTGTTTTCTTTGACTGATGTATCTATTTCTGCTATTGAGTCTTCCACTCCAGAGATTCGCTCTTCCATCTCTTAGATTCTGTTGGTTATGCTTGTATCTGTAGTTCCAGCTCTTTTCTTCAGGATTTCTATTGCTACCATTGCCTCATTTTGTGTCTTTTTTATTGCTTCTCTTTCACTTTTTAGTTCTTGGAATGTTTCATTCATTTTTTGGTTTTCCTTTTCTTGGTTTTCTTTCCAGAATTTGTTCATCTCTTCCAATATTTTGTTTGTATATTCTTCTATTTCTTTAAGGGAATTTTGTATATCCTCTCTGAAGACTTCAATAATCTTCATAAAGTTTTTTTCTGTTATTTCCTTCTGATTCCTCTTCATTGTTCTGTTCAGGTCTTGCAGTTGTAGAACCATCAGTTTCTTCTGGTGTTGCCTTGTTGTTCTTTATATTGCTATATGTATTCTTGCATGGTGTCTGCCCTTGGCTTTTGCGGTTCACAATTAGCCAGCTTCTACTCACTTGTGGCTAGAGGGCTTGTGCATCTCCTGTCTGCTCTGAGGAAGGCTTCTGTTCAATCTTTGACTCTGTTCTTGATGGTGACGGAGTTTCAAAGCCCTCTGTCATTGTCTGATGACACAGTTTGTCCTGGATATGGGTACCAGGCTGTTTTTATTACTGTAGCTCTATATTATAACTTGAAGTCAGGGATGGTGATGCCTTCTGAGGTTCTTTGGTTGAGCAAAATTGTTTTGGCAATCTTGGCTTTCCTGTTATTCCGTGTGAAATTGATTATTGTTCTTTTAATGTCTATAAAATTGTGTTGGGATTTTGACAGGAAGTGTATTGAATATATAGATTGCTTTTGGTAGAATTGCCATTTTTACTATGTTGAGCTTACTAAATATAGAGACAAACCAGCTAAATGTAACTTGATCTTAGCATTTTCAGTTGTTTCTTATGTAATTATAACTATAAATTTTTAAGCCTTGTGTGATGGTACACAGTTTTTAATCCTAGCACACAGGAGGCTGAGGGAGGCAGATCTCTGAGTTCAAATCTGAGTTGGTATATAGAACAATTTCCAGGATAGTCGGGGATATAAGGAAAAAAAAATCTGTTTAAAAAAAATCCAAAATAAAAAAAAATGCCTGTGTTAATCTGCTTTTATTTTTTACTCACATAGTACTAACATCCCTTAGTTTTGTCAAAGCTTTATTTTTCAAGATTTTACTCATGTTCAAGATAAATGTCAAGTGAGCTTTAGAACTCTGCACATATATAAATTTGACACAGATGATAAAATCTTAGTCACCATTGTCAGCTTTTTCTTGCTAAGTATCCAATTAAGTTTTGACCTAAAGGAAAATCTTGCAGATCAGACTGAAAACAAACAGTTCTCATGGACTGTTGCCTAACTAAATGTGCATCAGGGCTGGCTTCCTTCTCCTCAAGAAGTGTTTTTCTACAGTGACATTAAGAGTGGTATAAGTGGGTTCTATAGCATTTCCTTTTCTAGCTTTCATCTGACCTTTTTTTTGCATAGGAGTTATGCATCTCTGGTCTGTTTTGATGTTGTGTGTTTTGTAGTTTTAAAACCAAGTGCTCTTGCAGATTGTTTGTCCTAATTTTAATAAAAAAGGAACAGAAGTTCCAAGCATGAAGTTCCTCAAAGAATTCAAAGAGTATATATTTTTTTTTAAAAAAAATATTAATATCATCAGTTTATGGGCTTATTTGTAAAGATGTACTGCTTTAAACATGACAGTGTGTTAAGTAATCCAATATTGCAGTTCTGTCATCTATTTTGTCCTATGGACACACACACACAGAACTGTTGAAGATGGAACTATATTTTATGTATAGACATAGGATAAGATAGACTAGAACACTGTAATATTTATATACATAATAGTAATGTTTCTTTATGCTAACATATGACTGCAAGTGGAAAAGGGGAATTATATTGGAGGATATATGAAGGACACTTCATATAATTATTCTAACATGGTACAGATCCATAATCCTAAGTGAGCAAAGACAAAAATATAGGAAATGAAAATGTATCTGATCATAGGAAAGCACACTTGTATATGCCCAAGAGGATGCTTCTAAAATAATATGACTGATATTAGATTATTGAAGACCTTGCCTGCCAGAATAAATTTTACTTTATATAATCATAATTATAAATACTTAAAAATATGAGGTCTTCCTGTGAACAAATCACTAACAAGTTTTGTGCAGGGTGATACTGGTGTAAATAGGGAGTCATGAAGAAGATAAAATAAAATATTTAGAATCTTTAAGGCATGAGCCATTGTCAGAAAGGACAAGTATCTTTTGTTGATGTTTTGTTTTAAAGAAGACAACTTCTTCATTACATACAATCCTAGAAATTTAACAGTGCCTTCCTAGAACAGGACTGAGATGAATACCCTTTCAACTTTTGACTTTTTCCTGCTTCGTAGTTTCCTTCTTCTATGTGAATCCTGATCTTAACCCTGCAATATTGTATCACAATTTAACCTCATAAAGAGAAAATGCTATCAGACAATGGAAATTAACCTGGTGGAATCTTGAGTAGAGATCAGCATATACATATTCTGTGTTTTGTAAAATAACACTACCATTTAAATAAATCCATGTGTACATGTTTGGATATTATCCATGGATAAATTTTACTAACAGCATAAAGGAGCTGAGTGGCACAAAGACTTCAATGTCAGGGAGGATAAAAATAGTTTTAATTTTGTGTACCTGTGTTTCTATGTATATATGTGCATTAGTATAGGTAGCCACAGGCTAGGAGAGAGGCTTAGAACTCCAGAAGCTGAAGTCACCAGTGGTTGTGAGCTACATAGTATGGGGCTTGGGTCCTCTGTCAAATTCTCAAGCTATCTTTCTAACCATCTCACTATTTTTTAAACAGGAAATTTGTATACTATAGACATGAATTTTCACCTATTGACCATGTGCCAAATTTATTTTTAAATTTTTATTTATTTAGATTGGCCAGTTTTATTTTTTAAGAATTTGTTTTAAAAAAGTTTTAACATACCCACCACTGTTCCCCTTTCTTCTTCTCTTCTCAGTCCTCCCTCAACTTCCCCCCTATCCATTCTTCAAAGAAAGTAAGGATTTCCAAAGTAGTCTGGCATGTCCAGTTGAGTTAAGACCAAGCCCCTCCCCCACTATCAATGCTGAGCAAGGTGTTCCTCTATATGGAATGGGCTCCAAAAAGCCAGTTCATACACCAGGAATACATTCTGGTCCCACTGCTAAAGGCCCCACAACCTTCCCATATTGTTTCACTGCCATCACATTCAGTGGGCTTAGTTCAGTCCCATGTAGGTTCCCCAGCTATCATTTCAGGTTCAGTGAGCTACCAATAGCTTGGGTCAGCTGTCTCTGTAAGTTTCCTCATCATTATAATCTTCCTTCTCTCTCTTCAGCTGGACTGTGTCAAATTTAAAGTTGTCTCAGACAAGAATTTTAATGTTCTTTATGTTATGATTTACTAAGTGGACATGTGATCAAATTACCTTTTAAATATTTATATTCATAGATTAATACTGCTTTCATCCTGGGCCAGAACATCTATCTTATTCAGGGTCTCAAGGTTAATTGAGAAAGTCATCAGTGACTAACACTCTGAGAATAAAAGTTCCTTAGTGAATAGAGACATACATGAGACATCAACCCTTCCAAGACCCGGAAAACATCGCCAAAGAGTAGATCGCCAAAGAGTTGGTAAGACCCAAGGAATAAAGAGGAAGGCCATTAAGTCATGTCTTCCAGTTATGATGTGACCATCAGAATGAACACACATTTCTGGCTTCCAGTACAAGACTTGCACAGAATAGAAGACAGGAATCCAGACATGAGAGCATGTGGATGACTACTTGGGGTAAGTCGATCAGTAGGAATTAGAGAAGAATGAGAGATGGTGATGGAGATGAATATGTTTAGGAAATATCGTATGCATGTGCAAAAGTGCCAAGACAAAAATTAAATAAACTTCATGTTTAATTCTAACCCTCCCAAAACCTCCCTTGCCAGACAAATAAAATCACTGAGAGGATCCAAGGGAGGTTTTATAAAGAAAGCTGTAGGTTCATGGTGTGTGTAGACAAGTGCAACATGCTTGAGACAGTTTCTTCTGTTTGTTGCTATGCTTGTGTAGGTTATGACTGGGTTGTCCATCCAACCACAATATTATCTGCTACAAGATAAATATTCACATAGTCAGCTGCACTCTCAGATGCAAAATAATATTGCAACTGCAGGAAGTAATTGTGCTTATACTCCTGAGAAAATACAACATCAGTCTTTAAAAAGAAATGATGAGTGTTGTGCTCTCTTCCCGAATAAACTTGGAGAAGGTGTATGACTTGCCAGTGTTCCAAAGTTTGTAAAGAAACTATAATTTTAATCTATCTTTTTCTCTTCTCACCTTCTTGTAGTTTATAGTAATAAATAATATCATGTCAGAATATAAATTTAGGTGTCGGGGTAGGGGGATGATAAGGACTGTGATCCACTTAAACATCCTCAGCAGCACATAGGCAAGTTCAGATAAGAAAACTGCACACATGCTTTTTATATAGATATAAGAAAAGTAAAAATGAAAAAAAAATGATGCAGGTAAGAAAAAAAATGGGTGGAGAAACATTGATTCTAAATCTTCAGGTCCTTGCAAGTGTTCAGATTTATGATTATATATTATCATGAAAAAATTAAAACATCTGAGGCCCAAACATAGATGGTGGCTTGGGCTTGTTAGTAGTTTTGTGGATCACTGAGATCTGCTAGTGCTTTAGGAAAAAACTCACCTATAAACAATTTCTTGCTCTTAAATCAAGCTTCATGTGAATGATGTTTTCAAGTCACTAATAAACTTGAAATGCACACTTGTTACACAAAAACCTAGAGCATGCAAAATAATTAAAAGGTTGTATTCAAATAAATTACATTTTAGGAAAAGTCATCTCTCCCAATTCTTCCTGTATCCACCCCTCCCCTTCCTCTTAATTTCTTTTTTTTTTTTTTGATTTTTTTCTTTATTTTGTATTTATCAAGAAAAACAGTAAAAAGAATTTAAAATGCTGAAAAGTTAATAATAACTATAAAGAAGATAAAAATCATAAGCATGACTTATCAAGGGTGATAATGCAAATAAGATTGCTACACATATATTTACTTTGTGTTCAGCTTTCCCTCTGAACTTTTTTTTCCATCCCTGTATATCCTTATTCAAGGTCCCTTCCCCCTCACACCACATCAGGTCATTTTTTTCTTCTCCACAACTTCCCATCCCCTCCCTGGGCAGGAAGCAGACAGTCCTATGGTTCCACTGACCCAATAATGCTTGGATCAGTCTCCACTCCTGGCAAATCCAGTTTTGTCCCCCCTCCCTCAAGAGTGAGTCAGGTGTTCCTATAGTTGGAGTGGGATCTGAAGGGTCAGTCCAGGGTGTCTCTGATCCCAAGCTGTTCAGTGGTTGTAGTTTGCCGCTTGGGCATGCATGGCTTTTTTTCTTGTTTGTTTGTTTAGAGACTACTAATGAGTGAGTACATCCCCTGCTTATCTTTCTGAGTTTGTGATACCTCACTCAGGAGGATATTCTCCAAATCCATCCATTTGCCTGCAAATTTTAGGATATCATTTTTTCTTACTGCTCAGTAGTATTCCATTGTGTAGATGTACCACAGTTTGTTAATCCATTTTTCAGTTGAGGAACATCTAGGTTGTTTCCAGGTTCTTGCTATTACAAATAATGCTGCTATGAACATAGTTGAGCTAATACCTTTGGAGTGTGAATGTGCCTCTTTACGGTATACACCCAGAAGTGGTATTGCTGGGTCCTTGGGGAGATTGATTCTCAATTTTCTGAGAAACCGCCATATTGCATTCCAAAGTGGCTGAACAAGCTTACATTCCCACCAGTAATGGAGGAGTGTTCCCCTTGCTCCACATCCTCTCCAACATAGGCTGTCATCTGTGCCTTTTATTTTAGCCAATCTAACAGGTGTTAGGTGGTATCTCAAAGTTGTTTTGATTTTTATTTCTCTGATGACTAAAGATGAAGAGCACTTTTTCAGGTGCCTTTCAGCCATTCGTAGTTCCTCTGCTGAGAATTCCCTTTTTAGATCTGTACCCCATTTTTTGATTGGGTTATTCAAGGTTTTGGGCTCTAGATTCTTGAGCTCTTTATATATCTTAGAGATCAGTCCTCTATCACTTGTAGGGTTGGTGAAAATCTTTTTCCATTCTGTAGGTTGTTGTTTTGTCCTATTGACAGGATCCTTGGCTTTGCAGAAGCTTCCTAGCTTCAGGAGATCCCACTTATTGATTGTTGGTCTTAGTGTCTGTGCCACTGGTGTTATATTTAGGAAGTGGTCGCATGTGCCATTCGTGGAAGTGTATTTCCCACTTTCTTTTCTATCAAGTTCAAAGTAGCTGGGTTTAAGTTGAGGTCTTTGATCTACTTGGAATTTGCATTTTTCTACACACTTCCATTCAGCTATGCCAACACCATTTGTTAAATATACTATCTTTTTCCATTTGAATGTTTTGGGCCTCTTTATCAAAGATCAGGTGTTCATAGGTTTTTGGGTTAATGTCTGGATCCTCAGTTCTATTCCATTGGTCCACAAGTCTGTTTTTATGCCAGTACCAGGCTGTTTTTATTACTGTAGCTCTTTAGCATAGCTTCAAGTCAGGGATGGTGATACCTCCTGAGGTTCTTTTGTTAAGTAAAATTGTTTTGGCTATCCTAGCTTTCCTGTTATTCCAAATGAAATTGAGTATTGTTCTTTCAAGGTCCAAAAATATTCTGTTGGGATTTTGATGGGCAGTGCATTGAATCTGTAGATTGCCTTTGGTAGAATTGCCATTTTTACTAAGTTGATCCTACCAATCCCGGAATATGGGAGAGCTTTCCATTTTCTGATATGCTCTTCAGTTTCTTTCTTCAGTGATTTAAAATTTTTGTCAAATAGATTTGTTACTTCTTTGGTTATAGTTACTCCAAGGTATTTAATACTATTTGCAGCTATTATGAAGGGTAATATTTCCCTTATTTCTTTGTCAGCTCTTTTATCTTTAGTGTATAGAAGGGCTACTGAATTCTTTGAGTTAATCTTGTATCCTGCTACATTGCTGAAGGTATTTATCAGCTGTAGCAGTTCCTTGGAAGAATTTTGTGTCACTTATGTATACAATCATATCATCTGCAAATAGAGATAGCTTCACTTCTTCTTTTCCAATTTGTATCCCCTTAATTTCTTTTCTTTCCCTTATTGCTTAAGCTAAAACTTCGAGGACTATATTGAATAGATAAAGGGAGAGAGGACATCCTTGTCTAGTTCCTTACTTTAGTGGGATTGCTTTGAGTTTTTCTCCATTAAGTTTGATACTGGCTGTTGGCTTCTTGTAAATCGCCTTTATTATATTTAGGTATTCCCCCTGTATTCCTGATCTCTCCAGGGCTTTAATCATAAAGGAGTGTTGGATTTTGTCAAAGGCTTTTTCTGCATCTAAGGATATGATCATGTGGTTTTGTTCCTTTAGTTTGTTTATATGATTGATAACATTTACAGTTTTTCATATGTTAAACCAGCCCTGCATTTCTGGGATGAAGCCTACTTGATCATAGTCGTTGATGTCTTTTATACATTGTTGTATACGGTTTGCCAAAATTTTGTTGAGAATTTTCACATCAATATTCATGAAGGAAATTGGTCTGTAGTTCTCCTTCTTTGTTGTGTCTTTGAGTGGCTTGGGTATTAGGGTAATTGTGGCCTTATAAAAGGAATTTGGCAATATTCCTTCAGTTTCTACTGTGTAAAATACTTTGAGGAGTAACGGTAGTAATTCTTCCTTGAATGTCTGGTAGAATTGCACACTGAAATGTTCTGGACCAGGGCTTTTATTTTTGGAGAGGCTTTTAATGACAGCTTCCATTTCCTTAAGGGTTATAGGCCTGTTTAGGGAATTAATCTGATCTTTGTTTAATTTTGGTAGATGGTACCAGTCCAGAAAGCTGTCCATTTCTTCTAGGTTTTCCATTTTTGTGGAATACAGATTTTCAAAATATGATCTGATAATTCTATGTATTTCCTGGGGGTCTGTTGTTATGTCCCCCTTTTAATTTCTGATTTTGTTGATTTGAAACTCTCTCTCTGTTTTTTGATTAGTTTGGTTAAGGGCTTATCTATCTTGTTAACTTTCTCAAAGAACCAACTCTTAGATTCATTGATTCTTTGTATTGTTCTTTTTGTTTCAATTGTATTGATTTCAGCTCTAAGTTTGATTATTTCCTGCTGTCTATTCATTGTAGGTGAGTTCGCTTCTAATTGTTCTAAGGCTTTCAGCTGAGCTGTTAGGTCTCTAGTGTGGGATTTCTCTAGGTTTTTCATATAGGCATCTAGCACTATGAATTTTCCTCTTAAGACTGCATTCATTATGTCCCACAAGTTTGGATACTTTGTAGATTCATTTTCATTGAATGCTAGGAAGACTTTGATTTCTTTCTTAATTTCTTCCTTGACCCAGAGATGGTACAGCTGAGTGATGTTTAGTTTCCATAAGTTGGTAGGCTTTCTTTGGGTTTTGATGTTGTTGAACTCGAACTTTAGGCCCTGGTGGTCAGATATGTTACAAGAGATTATTTCTATTTTTTTGAATCTGTTGATATTTGCTTTATGACCAGTTATGTGGTCAGTTTTGGAGAAAGTTCCATGAGGAGCTGAGAAATATGTATATTCCTTTGCCTTTGGGTCGAAGCTTCTGTAGATATCTATTAAATCCATTTGCATCATAACCTCTTTTAGACTCCTTATTTCTCTTGAGACTCAGTCTGGTTGATCTTTCCAGGGTTGAAAGTGGGGTATTGAAGTCTCCCACTATTAGGGTGTAAGAATTGATGTGGGATTCGAGCTTTACCAGTGTTTCTTTTACAAAAGTAGGTGCCCTTATATTAGGGGCATAAATATTCAAGATTGCAATCTCCTCTTGACCAATTTTTCCTGTGATGGTCCCTTTTAATTGCTTTTAGCTTAAAATCTACTTTGTTAAATATTAGGATTGCAACCCCTGCTTGTTTCTTAGGACTGTTTGACTGGAAAATCTTTTCCCAACCCTTAATTCTAAGCCTGTGTCTGTTTTTGTGGTTGAAGTGTGTTTCTTGTAGGCAACAGAAGGATGGCTTCTGTTGTTGTTTCCATCTTGTTAGTGTGTGACATTTTATAGGAGAGTTGAGATCATTGATATTAAGGGAAATTAGTGACCATTGATTCATATTTCCCACCATTTTTGGTGGTAACTTGTTTGTATTTCCTTTCTCTAGGGTATTCTTCTGTAGAATTATTGATTGTTTGTGATTTCGTGGGTGTATCTGGGGTCCTTAGGTTAGAGTTTTCCCTCTAATACTCTCTGTAGTGCTGGATTGGTAGATAGATATTGTTTCAGTCTGACTTTGTCATGAAATATCTTGTTTACTCCATCTATTGTGATAGATAATTTTGCAGGGTATAGTATTCTAGTTTGGCAGCCATGCTGTTTTAGCATCTGTATAACTTCTGACCAAGCCCTTCTAGCTTTCATCGTTTCCATTGAATAATCAGGTGTTATTCTGATGAGTCTGCCTTTATATGTGAGTTGGCCCTTTTCTTTTGCAGCTCTTAAAATTTTTTCTTTGTTCTTTATGTTTTGTGGCTTGATTATAATGTGGTGCGCTGACTTTTTTTTTGGGATCATATCTCTTTGGTGTTCTGTAAGCTTCTTGTATCTTTATAGGCATTTCCTTCTTCAGGTTAGGGAAGTTTTCTTCTATGATTTTATTGAAAACACTATCTTTGCCTTTGAGCTGCTATTCTTCTCCTTCTTCTATTCCTATTATTCCCAAATTAGGTCTTTTCATGGTGTCCCAGATTTCCTGAACATTTTGAGTTATGTCTTGTTTAGTTTTACTATCTTCTTTGACTGATATATCTATTTGAGCTACTGAGTCTTCCACTTCAGAGATTCTGTCTTTCATCTCTTGAACTCTGTTTGTTATGCTTGTATCTGTGGTTCCAGCTTTTTCCTTCAGATTTTCTATTTCCATCTTTGCCTCATTTTGTGCCTTTTTTATTGCTTCCATTTCAGCTTTTAGTTCCTGGCATGTTTCTTTCATAGATTTGTTCATCTCTTCCAATTTTTTGTTTGTATTTTCTTCTATTTCTTTAAGGCTATTTTTCATATCTTCTTTGAGCACTTTGATGATCATCAAAAAGAGATTTTTGGTGTTGCTTCCTTCTTTTTCCTCTTCATTGCTCAGTTCAGGTCTTGTATTTGTAAGATCACCACTCTCTTCTGGAGGTATCATGTTGTTCTTTGTTTTATAATATAATTTTTTGCACTGACGTTTGCCCATGGCTTCAGTGGTTCATGATTAGATGGCTCCTGGTCAGTTGTGGCACTCAGGCTTGTGTGCCTCCTGTCACCTCTCTGGGCAGGGTCTGAGTCTGTCCTTCAGAGACCCCAGAAGTTATGTGTTAGCTCAGTTGGAGGTGGAGGTGGGTAGCCATTCAAATTCCCTCAGCAGCAGCTGTGGGTATGTTGACAGGCAGACTTTATCTGAGCCTGCTACAGAGTTCGCTGGTACTTACTCTGCAGACAGCACCTGGTCCCGGAAGCGGAACCTCCTCTTAATTTCTACATGTTTAATTCAAACTGTGACATTTAATCATGAACCTAAAATAAAAAAGGATGAGAACTTTCCAAATGAACTGACAGTTCACTCATTTTTAAGTGCACATTAAATTTTTAAGAACATTTAATAGGACTTGTTAGGTTGCTTTTTTGCATTTTGTTTAATTACTTCATTATATTCTCCATGTCTACTGCCCTCCTAGAATAAAGTTGCCTTGCCTTTTTCTTAGGTACTTAGGATTTCAAGTATTAGCAGGGTCTCATAGGGACATGAAGCTATAAGCATAACAGAGACTTGGAAGGCTGAATCTCATATTTCTGTTATTCTAGTCCGCTCAGATGTGTCTCATGACATCATGCAAACCTGATTAAATGTAATAAAATTTGTTTCTAAAACACAACTATTCATATTATTGGTTCTATACAAATGCACTCCTGTATAAATTATTATTCAGGTATTGGTTTACACAATATAAATTTATCATCTTATAGCCAGCCCCACCTTTCAAAATATTAGCATGAATTTCATGGGACTAAAATCAATATCAGGATATATTACTTTTCAGAGATTTCTTTTCTTGGTCTTTTACTGTGTAGAATCAGCTAGCTTGCCATGGATAACATGTATTTCTTACATCATATAAGTAATTAGACCAAGGAATGTTGTCATATGTACTATTACTTCTATCTCATATTTGTACTTGACTGTTGTGCTGTGTATATTTTCTACTTTTAACATTCTTAACTTTACCAACCCAATCCCTATTGTAAAAGTTGATTCTAATCCTTTATTCTTACCTGTCATTTTCATTTCAATTGGTCTTGTAAGGAGATATTTAAAAGATCAGGATCACAATAGAAAAAAAAAAACTGTTCTGTCTTTCATAACATTTGATGCTTTGTCTCTGATCACTAGACCCCTTGTACCCACCTTTATCATAGACAGTGTGGAAATAAATGACATCTGCACTTGCCAAGGCTCTGGAGTCAAGTGATGTACCCTATAAACATTGGGTCTATATGTTTTTTTGTTTTGTTTTGTTTTTTAAAAAACAATTGTATTTTGGAGATGTCTACTTGAGGATCATTCAACAGACTGTAACAAGCAGTCACATCAAAAAATAAATGCCCATTTTTGCTTGTTACTGCTTTTAATCATTCCCAAGTGTCTGGTTGGGTTTGGCTTCAATACTTGCTGACAGTGGTACCTTGAGCAAGTGCTGCAGAAGCTGAGCCATGAAGTACCAAAGCAGATGAGATATTGCCCAGCTAAGTGATAGGGAGAAGAATCCATCTCCATCTCCTCTTCATTAACATAAAACCTCTAGTGCTACAAGGTTACTTACTATGATAAATCTATATATTATCACTTCTCTACTATATCTCTATGCCTCATCCCTGTATTCACTGGTCACCTTCTTTCACTCAAATAGACATATTTTGCTTTCATGTTTTAATTAGGTTCAGACTCATTTCTTGCTCTTCTGAGTCAGCTCATAGAGTATTAGTCTGTACTTTCTCAGTGTGAAAGCCTTTAGGGTGTTCTACTGATGCTGTTTTTCTCTCACTCTCTTTATTCCTTGACTGACCAGTGAGGACATTTTATCAGACTCTGAATCAACAGCTGAATATGTCACACAAATTGATAGCCCCTTGTAAGACAAAGTCCTGATGTAGCAGTGTCTCCTACTTCATGCACCAAGCTTTCTGCTCTTCCAGGAAAAGCAGGTGATTGATCCCATACCATGTTATTTGCTTATGCTGAACATCTCATGAGCAACTCAACTGCCTGGTAATTGGTTTTATTGGCTTTTTCTCTGTGCCACATGAAGTGCAACACCGAAAGTCTTTGTCTGCTTCCAGTGCAAATCACTTTCAATTTTTTGTTGTCTGATAAGCTTATGAGAAACATTTCAAGCACATAATCTGGGGGCCCTATCATTAGGGAAAATTTTATTTTCTTATCTGGTTGTATATGTTTCTACGCAACTTGTGCCTGCAATCAATAGCTTATGATCCTCTAGAAAAAAAAAATGTGCAGATTCTTTTTTCAGTTGTTTTTCTTTTTGCAAACACTGCATTTTGTTTGCAGGGTAAACTTCCAGGTTGTTTGGGAAGCACATGCCTTCTGAAAAAATGGTTCTGAATATTAAATTCTCAATTTAGTCTTCATAGTTAAATATATTCTTTTTAAAACTCTTTAATATTTAATTTTGAAATTTTTATGCATGTATATAACATACCCTGAATCTTAATGCTCACAATTTTTAAATGTATATAATTTACATCACATACTTAAATTTCAGTCATTCTCAGCACATTAAAAGTGTCGATGTGCAACCTTGTCCCACAATGATAGAGAGGTCCCAGAGATCTGAAAGTGCAATTATGAAGTGCAACTTTTTAGAAAAGAGTTCAGATAAAACCCAACATGAAATAGAAGTGATTTAAAATATTCAATACATGTAAATACACAATTGTGACTCTGAATCTCTATGTACTGTGCTATGCTTCCTGTGTGGTACAATAGAAAACTAACCACTCTATAGGAATTATTATGTCAATGCTGAAGACAGTTAGAATCTTCTGTACTTTAATGTTTTTCTGCTTCCTAGCTGTATAAAAACAAGCCATCTGTAAATAATTTTACTTTCTAAAAATACAACCTTTACATTTATAAAATTTTAAAAACTGTTCTTCTGGGTTGTGGAAGGAAGACAAGACTGTTGACATAATGTAGTGTATAATTTATTAGATTTAGCTTTCTTGTCTTCTGCATTATCCGAGGTGGGACTGTCCTTAGCTTTAATTTTATAGGTAAGGATTTTGTAGGTTTGGAATACTGATTAATAAGTTTATTTTTAATCTACATCTTCTTAGCTTCAGGGCATTAGATAATGCCACCCCTCCAAAAAAGTGTTTGTTGTTTTTTGAACATAAGAAAAAGAGAAAAAAAGAGCTACTATGAGCTTTCTTTTACAAATTAACTTTCAAAGGCTTTAAGGAAAGAGAAAGATTCTGAACCTTTCTGTGAACTTCTGAACTAAAAGTAGCACAAGTAACTTTGCAGCACTGGAGGTTAGATGCCACATGAAGAGGAGATGGATTTTTCTCTCTATCACTCAGCTGGGCAATATCTCATCTTCCTTGCTACTTCGTGGCTTAGCCTCTGCAGCACTTGTTCAAGGTACAAATGTTAGCAAGTATTGAAACCCAAAACAACAAAACTCTAAGAAATATGAGCTACATCACCCCACCTAATACACACTAGTACTCATTTCCTTTATAGCCCGGGTATAGTGTACTATAATTCAAAAAGAATGGCTTCTCCACTATGTGGTTAAATAAGTTTAAAGGAGACTTTGTGATCATAAGATATTGTGCAATGTGGAATCAGCAAAGGAAGAAGAGACAACAGTTCTGAGGCATTATCTCTTGGCTCACAGGAACAACACAGACTGCTACAGACTGCTACAGCCTGCTAGGTCACATTTGGATACTACTTATACTCAATGGAAAACAGATTTATTTTTGACATATGTGAGGGTACAGGAGCTCATCCAAAATATACAGATGATTGAGATACACAGTTGTTAAAATGAAAAGATATTAAATAACAATATTTATCACATAAATCAGAAAAAAGTAATTCAATAATTTAAACATAAAATTATTTATAGTGCCAATAATGGATGATGTTGATGAGATAAAGTAAGACAGCTGGAAAATTAGTAATAAAAAAATGTAGTAGTTATCACAGCCAAAATATCCAAAGAAGCCATGATTAAATATAATGTGTGATATTGGACTGGGTCCTGGAACAACTAAAAGGACTGTAGGTGAAATCTAAGAGAGTATTAACAAGCTACAGATTCTATTTAAAAATAAATGAGGATTCCTTTGGATCACTGGTTCTCAACTTGTGAGATACAACTCCTTTGAGATTGAATATTAATATCTTGGTTTTCAGATATTGACATTGTAATTCATAATAGCAAAATTATAGTTAGGTAGTAGCAGGATAACAATTATATGATCAGCAATGACCACACACAGAGGAACTCTATTAAAGGGTGACAGCATTAGAAAGATTAAGAATCATTGCTTCAGAGGTTGTGAAAACAGTACCATAAAAACACAAGATGTCAACGATGAGAAAAGCTAAGGAGTCACAAGTGAACACTCTGTGAGCTATCTAAAACAGTGATGTAAGTCTCATTCTATTTTAAAATATAATTTTACAATAATTAGCAAGAACACCCAGTTTATAATTTGGCCTGTAAGGAGATAGGCATTTGTTCTAACAGTAAGCATAACAACTGGTAAAACAGACAAACAAACAATTCTTGCACCTTCAAAAAGGTGAGGTCACAGTAAATTTCTATCTCCTGCCCTGAGAAAACATTGATGAATAAATAAAATGATAATCTTAAACAATAGGTATCTCATGGACCAAACTGCAACTAGAAAACTGCTAGAAATACAGCACAGAATATCTAAAGTTAAGAGATCCAGAAGGTTCCAAACATGGCTTCTCAATATTTTGGACACTTTGTCTCAGGACACAGTTCTATTTTCACAGTAAATATATGACAGAAAAATCCTAACATTTCTTATATCTGGGATGATAGTGAGGAATAATTATTCTGAAATGAATCAATATATTTTGGTGCATCCAGTACAGCGTGCCCTGAAAAGAACTCACTTCACTGAAACCACATGTTCTTGTCTCACAGCATATCTGATCTTCAGGACAGCTTTGGTGGACTAGCAGTAGACCAGCAGTAGGCCAGGGAACAAAAACCCTTTTGTTTTCTTTCTTTCTTCATTCTGTTTTTTCTATTCTGTTCTATCCTTTCCTTTCCTGTCCTGTCCTGTTCTCCTCTCTCTCTCTCTCTCTCTCTCTCTCTCTCTCTCTCTCTCTCTCTCTCTCTCTCAATCTCTCTCTCTCTCTCCTTGAAGATTTGTCAATGAGAACATACTTCCAAAACAGTCCAAATCAAAAATTCAGAGAATGACTAGCAAAGATGGTCAGAAACATAATGGGTAATGAGAACCATATGAAAGGACAATATCAGAAAGAATTCCTTTTTTAGTTCTGAACCCCATTTTTAATTGGATCATGTAGGGTTTAAGGCTCTAGTTTCTTGAGTTCTCTATCTATTTTAGAGAAGAATACTCTGTCACTTTTAGGATTGGTGAAAAACTTTTCCCATTCTGTAGACTGTCAATTTGTCTTATTGACTGTGTCCTTGGTCTTACTACAGAAGCTTCTCAGTTTCAGAAGGTCCCACTTATTGATTGTTGTTCTTAGTGTCTGTGCTACTGATGTTATATTTAGAAAGTAGTCACCTGTGCCAATGTGCTATAGGGTATTTCCCCACTTTCTTTTCTATCAAGTTCAGTGTGGCTGGGCTTATGTTGGGGTCTCTGATTCACTTGGATTTGAGTTTTGTGCAGGGTGATAGGTTTGGATCTATTTGCATTTTTCTGCTCACTACCATTCAGCTATGCCAACACCATTTGTTAAAGATACTATCTTTTTTCCACTGAGTATTTTGGGTTTCTTTGATGAAGACCAGGTGTTCATAGGTTTTTGGGTTAATGTAAAGGTCTCCAATTCGATTCCATTGATCCACAAGTGTGTTTTGATGTCAGTACCAGGCTGCTTTTATTACTGTAGCTCTATAGTATAACTTGAAGTCAGGCATGGTGATGTCTCCAGGGGTTTTGTTGTTGAGCTAAATTATTTTGGCAATGCTGGCTTTTCTGTTATTCCAAATGAAATTGGATATTGTTCTCTCAAGTTTGATAAAAAATTGTGTTAGGATTTTTATGGGTATTGCATTGTATCTGTGGTTTGCTTTTGGTAAAATTGCCATTTTTACTATGTTGATCCTACCTATTCAGGAACATAGGAGATCTTTTCATTTTCTGGTATCCTCTTCAGTTTCTTTCTTCAGTGATTTAAAGTTTTTGTCAAATAGATCAGTTACTTCTTTGGTTGTAGTTACTCCCAGGTATTTAATGCTATTTGCAGCTATTATAAAGGGTAATGTTTACCTTATTTCTTTTTCAGACCTTTGATCTTTAGTGTATAGGAGGGCTACTGATTTCTTTGTGTTAATCTTGTATCCTGATACATTGCTGAAGGTGTTTATCAGCTGTAGAAGTTTCCTGGTAGAATATTGTGAATCACTTATGTATACAATCATATCATCTTCAAATAGAGGTAGTTTCACTTCTTCTTTTCCAATTTGTATCCCCTTAATCTCCTTTCTTTCTCTTATTGCTTTAGCTAAATCTTCAAGAACTATATTGAATAGATAAGGGGAGAGGGGACAGCCTTGCCTAGTTCCTAATTTTAGTGGGATTGTTTTGAGCATTTTTCCATATAGTTTGATGTTGGCTGTCAGCTTCTTGAAAATTGCTTTTATTATATTTAGATAATTTTCCTGTATTCCTGATCTCTCCAGAACTTTTGTCATGAAAGAGTGTTGTATTTTTTCAAACACTTTTTCAGCATCAAAGAATATGATCATGTGTGGGGTTTTTTTTGTTCAGTTTGCTTATATGATGTATGACATTTACAGTTTTTCATATGTTGAACCATTCCTGCATTACTGGGATGAAGTCTACTTGATCGTGGTAGATGATATTTTTTCTATGTTGTTGTATTTGGTTTGCCAGAATTTTGTTCAGAATTTTTGCATCAATGTTCATGATGGAAATTGGTTTGCATTTCTCTTTTTTGTTGCATCTTTGAGTATCTTGGGTATTAGGTTTATTGTGGTCTCATAAAAAGTTAGGTGATATTCCTTTAATTTCTACTGCATGGACTAATTTGAGGAATATTAGTATTAGTTCTTCTTTGAATGTCTGGTACAATTCTGCAATAAAAACCTCTGGTCCTGTGGTTTTTTTTACTTGGGAGGCATTTAATGACAACTTCAATTTCCTTTGGGGTTATAGGTCTGTTTTGGTCTTTAACCACATCTTGATTTAATTTTGGTAAGTAGTACCTGTTGAGAAAGCTGTCCATTTCTTCTAGGTTTTTCATTTTTGTAGAGTATAGCTCTTCAAAGTATGACCTGATAATTCTCTGGATTTTCTGGTGGTCTGTTTTTATGTTCTCCTTTTCATTTCTGATTTTGTTAATTTGGCTTCTCTCTCTCTCTCTCTCTCTCTCTCTCTCTCTCTCTCTCTCTCTCCTCTCTCTCTTTTTCTCTCTTTTTGTTAGTTTGGATAAGCATTTATCTACTTTGTTTTCCTTCTCAAAGAACCAACTCTTGGATACTTTGATTCTTTGTATTGTTTTCTTTGTTTCAATTTTATTGATTTCAGCTCTAAGTTTGACTATTTCCTGCCATCTACTCCTTCTAGGTGACTTTGCTTCAAATTGTTCTAAGGCTTTCAGCTATGCTGTTAGTTCTTTTGTGTGGGATTTCTTTAAGTTTTTCATATAGATATCGAGTCTTATATATTTTCCTTTTAAGACAGCTTTCATTGTGTCCTATAACTTTGGGCATGTTGTGGATTCATTTTCATTGTATTCTAGGAAGTCTTTGATTTTCTTTAAGTTTCTTCCTTGACCCAGAGGTGGTTCAGTTGAGTGATGTTTAGTTTCCATAAGATGGTAGACTTTCTGTGACTTCTTTTGATGTTGTCAAACTCTAACTTTAGACCATATTCGGCTGAGATAATACAAGGACTTATTTCTCTTTTGTGTATCTATTGATATTTGCTTCATGAACATTTTTATGGTCAATTTTAGAGAAAGTTCTATTTGGTGCTGAAAAATATGTATATTCCTTTGTGTTTGGTTGAAAGCTTTTATAAATATCTATTTAAACCATTTGCAACATAACCTCTGTTAGATCCCTTTTTTCTGTTGAGTTTCTGTCTAGTTGACCTATCCAAAGGTGAAAGTGGGGTATTGAAGTCTCCCACTATTAAAGTGTGACATTTGATATGTGGTTTAAGTTTAGTAGGGTTTCTTTTACATATGTAGGTGGCCTTATATTAGGGGCATAAATTTTCAGGATTGAGATCTCATCTTGATCAATTTTTCCTGAGATGAATAAGTAATGTCTTTCCTGGTTCCTTTTCATTGATTTTAGTTTAAAGTCTACTTTCTTAGATATTAGGATGACAACACCAGCTTGTTTCTTGGGGACATTTGTTATTTCCAACCCTTTACTCTGAATCTGTGTCTGTCTTTTGAAGTTGTGGTGTGTTTCTTGTATGCAGCAGAAGGGTGGCTTCTGGTTTTTAATACATCATGTTAAGGTGTGACTTTTTACAGGTGAATTGAGTTCATTGATAATAAAGGATATTAATGACCACTGATTGTTATTTCCTATTGTTTTTGATGGTAGTTTGTGTGTATTTCCTTTCTTTGGGCTTCTCTTCTATGGGATTATCAATTGTTTGTGGTTTTATGGGTGTATCTGGGATACTTAGGTTGTAGTTGTCTTTCTAGTACTTTCTGTATGGCTAGATTTGTAGATTGGTATTGTTTAAATTTGAACTTGTCTTGAAATATCTTGCTTAGTTTGTCTAAGGAAATTTATAGATTTTCTTGGTATAGCAGTCTGTATTGACAACCATGCTCTTTTAGTTCTCTATAACTTCTGACTGAGACCTTCTTGTTTTCATTGTTCTTATTGAATAGTCTGGTGTTATTCTGATGGGTCTGCCTTTATAGGTAACTTGGCTCTTTTCTTTTGCAACTCTTAAAATTTTTGTTACTGTTGTTCTGTATGTTTTGTGGCTTGATTATTATATGGCAAGCAGACTTTTTAGGGGGATCTAATTTATTTGGTGTTCTGTAAGCTTCTTATATCTTTATAGGCATTTCCTTCTTTAGGTTGGGAAGTTTTATTCTACAATTTTTTAATGCATTTTCTGTGCCTTTGAGCTCATATTCTTTTTCTTCTTTTATTCTTATTATTCTCAGGTTAGGTCTTTTCATGGTATGCTGAATTTCCTGAACATTTTGTGTTATTGCTTTTTTGGTTTTAGGATTTTCTTTTGCAGATGTACCTATTTCTGTTACTGGGTCTTCCACTCCAGAGACTTTCTCTTCCATCTCTTGGATTCTGTTGTTTATGCTTGTATCTGTAGTTCCAGCTCTTTTCTTCAGATTTTTCTATTTCCATCTTTGCCTCATTTGGGGCCTTTTTATTGCTTCTATTTCAGTTTTTAGATCCTGGTATGTTTCTTTCATTTTTTGGTTTACCTTTTTTGGTTTTCTTTCAACAATTTGTTCATTACTTTCAATTTTTTATTTGTATTTTCTTCTATTTCTTTTTTTAAATTGTTTTCTGAAACAATATCAAACTTTATATAAAAAGTAAAACATTCAGAATAGTTAAGATAAAACAAAACACTAATAAAAGTTCTCTTTCTTCTAAAATACTTGAAACATACAAAATAAAATCTTAAGCTTCTCAAGCTAGGTTGTGCTCAGCTATAGATGAAGAAAACACAGTAAGTCACAGCTGATACATATGCATGCACTATGGCCACAACAAATTTTTGCTAAGCAAAACTTCTACAGTCAAACCAGAATTTTTATTATTTTCTGTGTTGTGTATGTGTGTGTTTGTATAAGGAATTTTTTAATATCCTCTTTTAAGACTTCTATAATCTTCATAAGGGTACTTTTGATGTTGTTTCCTTCTAATTCCTCTTCATTACTCTTTTCAGTTCTTGGTGTTGTAGAACCACCAGTTTCTTCTGGTGTTACCTTGTTGTTCTTTATATTATTATATGTACTCTTGCACTGGTGTCTGCCCATTGCTTAACTGCTTCACTCTTTTATTTATTTTATTATTATGAACAAAGAAGTCACGCTTTTAATCCTGTATATCCTTATTCAAGGTTCTATCCTCCTCCCAACACATCATGTCATTCACTCTTCTCCACAACTCCCCATTCCACCTCCCCCCCACCGCTGGGTAGGTGACAGGTGGTCCCAAGGCCCCACTGTCCCAATATTGCTTAGTTCAGCCTCCACTCCTGGCAGATCCAGTTTTCTCCCCCGAACCTCAAGACTGAGTCGGGTGTTCCTCTAGGGAGACTGGGATCCAAGGAGTCAGTACAAGATGTTTCTGATCCCAAGCTGTTCAGTGTTTACGGTTTGCAGCTTGAGCATGCTTTGCTTTTTTTCTTGTTTGTCTGTTTGTTTGTTGTTTGGACTCCACTAATGAGTGAGTATGTCCCCTGCCTATCTTTCTGGGTTTGTGATACCTCACTCAGGAGGATATTCTCCAAATTCACCCATTTGCCTGCAAATTTTAGGATATCATTTTTCCTTACTGCTGAGCAGTACTCCATTGTGTATATGTACCACAGTTTCTTAATCCATTCTTCAGTTGAGGGGCATCTAGGTTGTTTCCAGGTTCTTGCTATTACAAATAACACTGCTATGAATGTAGTTGAGCTAATGCCTTTGGATTGTGACTATGCATCTTTAGGGTATACAGCCAGAAGTGGTATTGCTGGGTTGTTGGGGAGATTGATTTTCAATTTTTTGTGAAACAACCATATTGCATTCCAAAGTGGCTGAACGAGCTTACACTCCCACCAACAATGGGAAAGTGTTTCCCTTGCTCTGCATCCTCTCCAGCATAGGCTGTCCTCTGTGTATTTTATCTTAGCCAATCTAACAGGTGTCAGATGGTATCTCAAAGTTGTTTTGATTTACATTTCTCTGATGGCTAAAGATGATGAGCACTTTTTCAGGTACCTTTCAGCCATTCATAATTCTTCTGCTGAGAATTTCCCTTTTAGATATGAACCTCATTTTTTGATTGGGTTATTAGATTTTGGGCTCTAGATTCTTGAGTTCTTTATATATCTTAGAGATCAGTCCTCTATCACTAGTAAGGTTGGTGAAAATCTTTTCCCATGCTGTAGGCTGTCGTTTTGTCCTATTGACAGTGTCCTTGGCTTTACAGAAGCTTCTTAGCTTCAGGAGATCCCACTTATTAATTGTCGATCTTAGTGTCTGTGCCACTGGTGTTATATTTAGGAAGTAGTCACCTGTACCAATTCATAGAAGTGTATATCACACTTTATATCCTATGAAGTTTAAAGTGGCTGGGTTTATGTTGAGGTCTTTGATCCACTTGGATTTGAGTTTTGCGCAGGGTGACAGGCTCAGATCTATTTGCATTTTTCACACACTGCCGTCCAGCTATGCCAACACCATTTGTTAAATATACTTTTGTTTTTCTGTTCAATATTTTGGGCCTGTTTGCCAAAGGTCAGGTGTTCATAGGATTTGGGGTTAATGTCTGGATCCTCAATTCTAGTCCATTAATCCACAAGTCTGTTTTTATGCCAATACCAGGCCATTTTTATTACTGTAGCTCTATAGTATAACTTGAAGAACCTCCTGAGGTTCTTTTGTTGAATAAAATTGTTTTGGCAATCCTGGCTTTCCTGTTACTCCAAATGAAATTGAATATTGTTCTTTCAAGGTCCAAAACATATTGTGTTGGGATTTTGATGGTTGATGGACAGTACATTGAACTTGTAGATTGCTTTTGATAAAATTGCAATTTTTACTATGTTGATCCTACCATTCCAGGAACATGGGAGAGCTTTCCATTTTCTGATATCCTCTTCAATTTCTTTCTTTAGTGATTTAAAATTTTTGTCAAATAGATCTGTTACTTCTTTGGTTATAGTTACTCCAAGGCATTTAATACTATTTGTAGCTGTTATGAAGGGTAATACTTCCCTTATTTCTTTTTCAGCTCTTCTGTCTTTAGTGTATGGAAGGGCTACTGATTTGTTTGAGTTAATCTTGTATCCTGCTACATTGCTGAAGGTGTTTATCAGCCTTAGCAGATTCTTGGAAGAATTTTGTGGGTCACTTATGTATACAAGCATATCACCTGCAAATAGAGACAGTTTCACTTCTTCTTTTACAATTTGTATTCCCCTTAATGAATCCACAATGTACCCAAACTTGTTGGACACAATGAAAGCAATCTTAAGAGCAAAATTCATAGCTCCAGACACCTATATGTAAAACCTAGAGAAATCTCACACTAGAGACCTAACAGCTCAGCTGAAAGCCTTAAAACAATTAGAAGCAAACTCACCTAGAAGGAGTAGACAGCAGGTAATAATAAAACTTAGAGCTGAAATCAATACAATTGAAACAAAAAGAACAATACAAAGAATCAATGAATCTAAGATTTGGTTTTTTGATAAACTCAACAAAGTAGATAAGCCCTTAGCCAAACTAATCAAAAAGCAGAGAGAGTATCCAAATCAACAAAATCAGAAATGAAAAGGTGGACATATCAACAGACCCCCAGGAAATTCAGAGAATTATCAGATCATACTTTGAAAATCTTTATTCCACAAAAATGGAAAACCTAGAAGAAATGTACAGCTTTCTGGACTGGTACCATCTACCAAAATTAAATGAATATCAGGTTAATTACTTAAACAGGCCCATATCCCTTAAGGAAATTGAGGCTGTCATTAAAAGCCTCCCCAAAAATAAAAGCCTTGGTCAAGATGGTTTCAGTGACGAATTCTACTAGACATTCAAAGAAGAATTACTACCATTACTCCTCAAACTATTTCACACAGTAGAAACTGAAGGAATATTGCCAAATTACTTTTATGAGGCCACAATTACCCTAATACCCAAGCCACTCAAAGACACAACAAAGAAGGAGAACTATAGACCAATCTCCCTCATATTGATGCTAAAATTCTCAACAAAATTTTACCAAACCGTTTACAACAATGTATAAAAAATATCATCCACCATGACCAAGTAGGCTTCATCCCAGAAATGCAGGGCTGATTTAACATACGAAAAACCATAAACGGTATCCATCATATAAACAAACTAAAGGAACAAAACCACATGATCATATGCTTAGATGCTGAAAAAACCTTTGACAAAATTCAACACTCCTTTATGATTAAAGCCCTGGAGAGATCAGGAATACAGGGAGAATACCTAAATATAATAAAAGCAATTTACAAGAAGCCGACAGCCAGTATCAAACTTAATGGAGAAAAGCTCAAAGTATTCTCACTAAAATCAGGAACTAGACAAGGATGTCCTCTTTTTCTTTATCTATTAAATATAATTTTCAAAATTTTAGCTAAAGCAATAAGAGAACCCTAGCATACTTTTCAGGTAAAGCAAGAATTACATCAAAAGTTTGATGTAATTAAAAAAGTTTTTAATAGTCCAGGTTTGGACTATTAAAAAAAAAAAAAGATTTATTTTGTTCTTTGCCAAATTCATTCTTGTATATAATGAATTCTGATTATTCTATTCTCCCTTATCTCTCACTCTCCTGTATTAACCACACTACTGTTATTCCCTAAGATTTATGATTTGGGGCTTTATTTTGTTAACACCATAGTTTTAAAACAGCATCATCTGTATAGTTATTGAAAAGAAACTATGCAAAGTAAACACAAAATATAATTATGATACCTAAAAATTATACTTATGACATTTATTTATTTGTTTATATCTTGTTTCTACATGAAAAGATTGAACAGAGATGTTTAGAGCACTTTTGTTAATAATTGACAGAAGTTTGATATAGTCAAAATGTATTTAGGTTTCATTTTTCAATTGATAAAGAAAAATTAGTACGTGTGCAATGAAACACAAAATTAGTCAATTATATCTGGCATTTTCAGTTGAGATAAGACCAAGTTGCTCTCCCCAGTATCAAAGCTGAGTAAGGTGCTCCTCTGTAGAGAATCTTCTCTGAGATGCCAATTCAAGCACCAGGAATAAACTCTGGCCCTACTGCAAAGGATACCACAAAATGCCCTCACCATTTGACTGTCCTCTATATTTGGAAAGTTTAGTTTCTTCCTATGAAGCTTTCGCTGCTGTTATTTCAGAATTAGTGCAGCCCAATATCTTGGGTCGGCCCTCTCTGTGGGTCTTTTCCTTATGATCCTGATCCCTTTTCTCATATAATCTTTCCTTCCTCTCTTCAGCTGTACAGGGAGCTTAACCCAGTACTTAGCTGTGGATCTCTACTTCTACCTCAAACAGTTGCTAGATGAAGGTTCTATAATGGCAATTAGGTTTAATTAGGTAATTGGTTGAATTAGGCAATCAATTCATTTGACTATATGGGTAGGTTTATTTAGGCACCCTCTTAATTATTGCTTGGAGTCCTAGCCAGGTTCATCTTGTGGGTTCTTGTGTATTTCCCTAGCACCAGGTTTCTTTCTAACCAAACAATGGCTCCCTCTATCAATATATCTATTTCTTTGTTCTCCCTCTCTGTTGGTTAACCCATTCCCTCATGATCTCTTCTCAACTTCCTTTGCTTCTTCCCCTGTATGATCCCAATATACTCAGGAAATGTTTATTTTTCCTTCCTGAGGGATATATAAATGTCTCTTTTAAGTTTGTCCTGTTACCTACCTGCTAGGAAATTGTGGATTATATCCTAGTTATCCTTTGCTTTAAGTTTAAAATCTATTTATGAGTGAGTATGTACCATGTCTATATTTCTGGGTCTGTATTGCCACAATAAGAATGATACTCTCCAAATCCATCCATTTGCTTGCATATTTAAGTTTTATTTTATATTATTTTATTTTTTTTGCTGAGTAGTACTTCAATGTATAAAGGTACCATTTTTTTTATCCATTCTAGAGTTGAGGGGCATCTAGGTTGTATCCAGGTTTGGACTATTAAAAATAATGTTAAGATAATACCCTTGGGGTAAAAATGTGCTTGTATTGGGTATGTGCCCAGAAGTGGTATTGCTGAATCATTGGGTAAGTTAATTCCCATTTTCTTAGGAATGGCCATAATAATTTGTAAACTGAGTGTAGAAGTTAACATTCCCACTTACAATGGAGGAGTGTTCCCATTGATCCACATCTAGACCAGCATTGGCTGTCATCTATGTTTTTGATCTCAGCCATTCTGACAGGTTTATGATGGCATCTCAAAATTGTTTTGATTTGCATTTTCCTAATGGATAAGGATGCTGAGCAATGTCTTCAGAGTCTTTCAGCCATTTGAGATTCTTCTGCAAAGAATTTACTATTTAACTCAGAAATGAATTTTTAAATTAAATTATTTAGTTGTATTTTTTTGGCCTCTAGTTTCTTGAGTTCTCTATATATTGTAAAGATCAGTCCTCTGTCAGATGTGGGATTTTCCCATTCTTTAGGCTGTCATTTTGTCATATTGATTGTGTCTTTTGCCTTACAGGAACTTCTTAGTTTCAGGAAGTCACATTTATTAATTGTTGTTTTTAGTGTCTTACAACTGGTATTATATTTAGAAAATGGTCTTCTGTGCCAATATTTTCAAGGCTATTTCTCATTTTTGTTTCTAGTAGGTTCAATGTAACTACGTTTATGTTAAAGTTTTTGATACATTTGATATGAGTTTTGTGCAGGGTGATAGGTGTGTAACTATTTGCATTCTTCTACATATTACTATCTGGTTATGTCAACATGATTTGTTGAAGATGCAATTTTTTAATTTGTGTTAAGTGTGATTCTATTTTTTAATTTTTTATTTATTTTTGTTTTATTTTATTTTATTTATCTTTCCAAGTTTGGACCACCTCAATTAACATTATATATGTTATATATATTTATTATTTGGTGATTTTACATCATGCACCCCATTCAACTCAGTAATCAGAACTCTCAGGTTTGTATCCACTGTTATGATATCCCCATTTACAAAAAAAAAATGCTCATTCATGCTCTCATACTTACTGGAGCATAATTAAACTCCCTGTGGCTAGACCCTTAAAGTGTGATTCTATTTTTAAAAAAAACACATTTATATTGAAATTTCTTTAAAAATTGCAACATTGAGAATATCTTAAAGGGAGAAACTCGATAAACACAGCTTCAAATCCCTTACATATTTTTGGCGTCTTCTTCAAAAACTGGTGTCTTATATTAGGTTTCATTGATCAAGAAGTCTATCTTTATTTCATTATAAAGCTATTTTTATTACTGAAACTCTTGCATATCCCGAAGTCAGTATGGTGATATCTCTTGAATTTCTATTATTGAGCATGATTTTTTGTGAGGGGCAATTCTGTTTTTTCTTTTTCATATAATGTTGAATATTGTTCTTTCAAATTCTGTGAAGAATTGTGTTGGAATTTTGATGGGAATTGCACTGAATCTGTAGGTTTTTTTTTTTTATATAAAATTACCACTTTTACTATGCTAATCCTACCTACCAAGAGCATAGGAAATTTTTTCCATTTTCTGATATCTTCTTGAATTTCTTTCTTCAATGGCTTAAAATTCTTGTCATACATGTTTGTCATTTCTTTGGTTAATGTTAACCACAAGACATTTTATGGTATTTACCGTTATTGTAAAGGGTGATGTTTCCTTGATTTACATTTTAGCTCTTTTATCATTATAATTTAACAACAGAAAGATAATTTTTTTAATTAATCATGTATTTTTGTACATTGCTAGAGGTGTTTAACAGCAGTAGAAGTTCCCTGGTAAAATATTTGGAGACATTATGTACATATTTATATCTTCTGTAAATAGTAATAGCTTGATTTCTTCTTTTGCAATTTATGTCCCCTTGATCTACATATGTTGTCTTATTGCTCTAAAAAAATGTTTGAGAACTATATTGAATAGATTAGGGAGAGTGGACATCCTTGTCTAGTTTCCGATTTTAGTGAGATTGCTCTGAGTTTCTCTCCATTAAATTTGATGATAGCTGTTGCCTTGCTGTATATGGCCTTTATTATGTTATGTATTTTCCTTGTATTCCTTTTCTCCAGGACTTATATTAAGTAGAGTTCAATTTTGTCAATGTTTTTTCCAGTTTTTAATAATAAAATAATTATGTTTTATATTTTTTCCATCAGGTTGCTTATATGATGAATGATATTGATAAATTTTTCATATGTAGAACTGTCCCTGCATCTCTGGGATAATCATGGTGCATATTTTTTATATGTTCTTGAATTTGGTTTTCCACTATTTTATTATATACTTTCACATCAAAATTCATGAGGGAGAGTCTCTTGCTTTTTGATGTCTGTGTGGTTTTGGTATCAGGATGACTCTAGTCTCATAAAAAGAGTTTAGCAATGTTCCTTCTATTTCTACTGTGTCTCACAATTTAATGAGTATTGGTATTAGTTCTACTTTGAATTTCTGGTAGCATTCTGCTCTGAATTCAACAGGCCCAGTTTTTGTTTGTTTTTTGTTTGTTTGTTTGTTTGTTTGGGTTTTTTCCCCTCCTTTGGAAGACTTTTAATAATAACTGCTTCTATTTGTTTAGAGATTGTAGGTCTATTTAAATTGTATTTCTGATCTTGATTTAATTTTAGTAAGTGGTACCTATTAAGAAAGTTGTCCATTACTTTTAGGTTTTTCAATTTTGTGGAGTACAAGTTTTTGAAGTATGATCTACTAATTCTCTTGATTTTCTCAGTATCTGTTTTTGTGTCCCCCTTTTCATTTCTGTTAATTTGGATGTTTTTTTCTCTGCCTTTTAGTTAGTTTGGACAAGAGCTTGTCTATCTTGTTGACTTTCTCAAAGAACCAACACTTTATATCATTGATT
>PVIH01002553.1:54121-97032 GCA_004025045.1 Sigmodon hispidus
TTTTTTTTTTTTTTTTTTTTTTTTTTTTTTTTTTTTTTTTTTTTTTTTTTTTTTTTTTTTGCATAGGCACCTAGTGCTGTGAACTTTCATCTAAGCATTGCTTTCATTGTGTCCCTTAAGTTCGGTTATGTTGTGGATTCATTTTTATTGAAGGCTAGGAAGACAGTTTCCTTTTTTCTTGATCCAGTCAGTGGTGATTCAATTGAGAGATTTTCAAATTCTGTAAGCTTGTATGTTTTCTGTGGTTTGTGTTATTTTTGAACACTAATTTTGGTTCATGGTGATCTGATAGGATACAAGTATTTGTTCCTATTATTTGGTATCTATTTATATTAGTTTTATGACAGAATATTGGTCAATTTTAGAGAATATTCCATGGGGTGGTGTTTGAGTGGAATGTTCTAGATATATATGTTGTGTCCATTTGAGACATAATATATGTTAGATCTTTTATTTCTCTGTTAAGGTTTTGTCTGGTAGACCTATCAATTTGTGATAGTGACATATTAAATCTCCCAGTGATAGTGTGTGAGATTTGATGTGAAGTTTAAGCTTTAGTAATGTTTATGCTACCAATGTGGGTTCCCTTGTATTAGGGACATAAATGTTTAGGATTGAGATTTCTTCTTGATGAATTTTTGCTGAGATGAATAATAAGTGATGTTATTCTTGATCTCTTTATATTGAATTTAATTTGCTGTTTCATTAGATATTAGAATGATTACCAGCTTGTTTCTTGAGTCCCTTTGATTAGAAAGTCTTTACCCAATCCTTTACTCTAAGGCAGTTTTTGTCTTAAAGATTAGGTGTATTGTTCGTATGCAGAAGAATGATGGATACTGTTTGCATATCCATTTTGATAGCCTGTGTCTTTTTATAGGTAAATTGAATCCATTAATACTAAGGAATAATAATGACCAGTGATTATTAATTTCTCTTATTTTTGGTGGTAGTGTGTGTGTGTATGTGTATGTGTGAGTGTGTGTGTGTGTGTGTGTGTTTTCCTTACTTGAGGTTTCCTTCTGTGGGATTATCTATTGGTTGTGGATTTGTGGGTGTATTTAGCTTCTTTGGGCTTCAGTTTTTCTTCTAGCACTTTTTTTAGGGAGGAATTTATGGATAGGTAGTGTTTAAATCTGGTTTTGTGATGGAATATATTGTTTACTCCATCTATGATGAGTGAAAGTTTTGCTGGGTATAGTACTCTGGGGTGGAATCCATGGTCTCTTAGTGCTCTTATAACTTCTGTCCAGAAACATCCAGCTTTCACAGTTTCCATTGAGAAGCTGGGTGTTATTTTGATATGTCTGCCATTATAAGCTACTTAGACATTTCTCTTTGCAGCTCTTAAAATTCTAATCTTTAAATTTATATGTTTATTGTTTTGATTATTATATAGTGTGTAGACTTTTGGAGGGGTCTAGTCCATCTTGTTTTTTGTAAGTTTCTTATATCTTCATAGGCATTTTCTTTTTAAGGTTGGAAATGTTTTCTTTTATGAATTTGTTGAATATATTTTCTGTGCCTGTGAGGTAGTATTAGTATCTTCTATTTATATTATTCTCAGGCTTGGTCATTTTATGATGTCCCCAATTTTTTGAACATTTTGTTATATATTTGTTTTAACATTAAGGTCTTTTTTGACTGGCAAATCTATTTCTTCTATTGTATCTTTCACACCAGAGATTCTCTCTTCAATCTCTAGCATTCGGTTAATTATGTTTTCATCTATAGTTCCTGATTCTTTACTCAGATTTTCTATTTCCAGCATTCCCTCAGTTTGCATCTTCTTTATTGCTCCTGTTTCATTTTTAAGTCTTGCACTATTTTATTTACCTGTTTGTTTGCTTTTTCTTGGCTCTCTAGTCTTTAAGAGATATATTGTTTTCTTCCAACTCTTGCTTGTCTTTTTCTCTATTTTCTTAAGGAGGTTGCTCTTCATTTCTTAATTTCCATTAAAGGCTTCTATCATTTTTATGAAGATATTTTAAAGATCTTTTTCCTCTTCTTCTTATATATTGAAATATTTATGTCTTTATTGTAGAACCACTAGGCTATAGTGATGCTATATTCTTCTTTATATTATTGAATGAATTTTTGCACTGGCATTTACTCATCTTTTCTTCAGATTTTTTTTTTTTTTGTGTTTCAGAGAGTAGTTTTTTGTCTATTAGGTGTTCTTGGTGCAATTGGAGATCTTGGAGAAATTGAAGGCAAAATTAAATACTCCCTATATCTGTATCTCAGGGAGTAGTTGAGATCTGCAGCTAGAGCTCTTGTGAAAGAGCTTTCTAGGGTCTTTGTCTAAATAAGTCACTTTTGTGAGAGGGGCTGTATCTCAGAGAGCAGCACTCATAATGGAACTCTCCTGAAGTTGTGTTTCAGGAAGCAGCTGAGGTAAGGAGATGGGTGTGTTTGGGGAAGAGATTGAGGCTTATGCAGCAGAGGGTCCAGTCAGAGGTGTTGATAGTCAGGCTTCCATGAAGGGATCCTCATTTTTTTGCCTGCAGCTAGAGCTGTGATGGACTTGGGGAGCACATTTTGTCTAGATTCATTCACTTTCTTTTGAAGTTATTTCATGTCTCTGATAGCTTCAACATTTTGGCATTAGCAATACAATCTAGCTTTGTATTCATGGCTTCATAAAATAACCATTCTGGGACTCCATTGTCACATAGCTTTTCTCAGTGGATTTTCTTAATGGCAGAGAAAGGTTCTACAACACATTTACTCTTGTATCTTTATGTGTAAGCAAGAACCACAAACTCAAGCTGTTCTACTACCTGCTTGGGATGAAATGTGCCTTCTTCTTGAATTAAATTATCATAAGCCTTGATTTGCTGTGCTTTTGGGGACAAATAATTTCTTATGCCTTTTCTTTCAACAGTTACACAATTAGCTGAATGGAGTCTTGCTCTGAGAGAATCAATCTCTTTATTTCATTTCTCCTCATTTATTTTAGCACAAAATATTGATCAATTGTTACCTTCTGGTTCTTCTTTTCTCTTTAAATTGTAAACTTTGTATTTCTTTTTACCTCACTGTCCTTTTTCCCTGTGGATCTGCGTTATGACTATCATTAATAATCTTAAAATAGAGGAAAAAATTAAGCTATTGTGAAATACCTTTTGCCAATGATATTAGTCCCAGACTCTACAGTTTAGCCTTAGAGGGCAGAAAGTAACCATGTTCTTTGCCAAAATATCCAGAGTGTTCACTAGCCCTAGCTAATATTGTTAACCTCTGAAATCTCTTGTGCTTAGCCTTTATAGCCCACAAATATTCTCAGCAAAAACTCCTACTAAAATGGGCTGTTAAGGCCTTTATATAGTGCTTGACCTCTTTCTTAGTCCAAAGTTGAAAGTTCTTCCACAATCTTGAAAAGTACAACCTAGACAAGCCTGTGAAAGTAAGAGCCCAATTTCTGGTCCTAAGTTCTGCTTTTTTATTTTTTTTTCTTGTTATGATGAGATACTATGACCCAAACCAAGTGTAGAAAAGAGTTTATCAGGGCAAAGAATTTCAGAGGGTGAATCAATGATTATCTTGTCTGGGGTCATGGCAAGAGGCAGGCAGAAATGGTGAGGAAGCAATAATAGCTGAGAGCTCCCATTTGTAAACAACAACTATATCCAAGAGAGAGCTAACTGGAAAAGGTACAATAATTTAAAACTTCAAAACCCCCTCTCAACAAAGGTCCTCTTCTAAAAAGATAATACCTTCTAATCTTTTCTAAACAGTTCCATCAACTGGAGATGAAATAGTCAAATATATGAGCATATCGTAATCATTTTATTTAAAAAAAAAAAACACAGGAAATATTTGTTTTAAAAAATATTAGCTTGTAGAAATCATTTGAAATTCAGACTATAAAAGTCAGTGTTTTTCAGGAGTTGGGGAAGAGTAGTCAAACTTTAAATTGTTAGAAATAGTTCTTATAAGCCTTGCATGAAACTCTTGCAACCCCACCTATTGATGGCTTATAACTTTGTATGCTGGATCTCTTCTATAATTCCATCTGTTGGTAGGAGTAGACATGAGAAATCACAAGTTCACAGTTAGACTGAATTCATTATGAGATCTTATTTTTAAAAACTACAATGTGGGGAAAATTAATATTAAGGAAATTAACTATTTCCATCAGTTACTAGATAAAAGTTCTATGATGTCAACTAGGGTAGTCACCAATCTTATTGAAGGGAAAGGCCAATTTATGTACCCCTTCTTCTATTGTTAGAAGTCATAGCTGGGGCTATTTTTGTGGAGTCCTGGAAATTTCCCTTGCACTAGGTTTTTTCCTAACTCCATAATGACTCCTTCTTTCAAGGTATCTCTTTCACTGCTCTCTCTTTCCTTCATCTCCTAGTTTGGCCTGATCCTTTATGTTCCCATCCTCCATCCCATCTCCTCTACCTCTTCCAGTTTACCCAGGAAATCTTATCTATTTTCCCTTTCTCTGGTGCTCCATGTGTGGACCTCTTAGGGTCTTCCTTGTTACCTAGCTCTTCTGGGGTTGTGTATTGTAGTGTGGTTATTATTTCCTTTACATTTAATATCCACTTACGAGTGAGTATATACAATATTTGTCTTTTTTGGTCTGGCTCATTCAGGAAGAGTTTTTCTAGATTCATCCACTTGCCTGCAAATGTAATGATGACATTGTTTTTATTCCAGAGTAATACTTTACTTCTTAAATATGTCACATTTTTATTATCAAATTTTCAGTTGAGGAACATCTAGGTTGTTTGCTAGTTCTGACTATTACAATAACGCTGCTATGGACGTAGTTGGGAAATGTTTTTGTGGTATGTTTGAAAATCTATTAGGCATATGTCAGAGTGGTATTACTGTGTCTTTAAGTAGATGGATTTCTAACTTCCTGAGAAGCCATCATACTGATTTCCAAAGTGGCTGTACAAGTTTTTATTTTCACCAATAGTAAAGGAGTGTTTTCCTTGCTCCTCGCCCTCTCCAATATAAGTTATCATCAGTGTTTGATGTTAGCCATTCTGATAGGTATAAAATAGTGTCTCAGAATTGGTCTGATTTGCATTTTTCTTTTGGATAAGGATGTTGACCAACTCCTTAAATGTCATTTGTCCATTTGATATTCTGCTGTTGAGAATTCTCTGTTTAAATCTGTACCCCATTTTAAAAATTAAATTGTTTTGTATTTTGATGTCTAGTTTAGTGAGTTCTTTATATTATATAAATATATATATAATCTCCCTACTTTACCTCTAAGTTATTCTGTGAGAGCAATTCTCTAAAAGGCTATTAACAACAAATTATGAATAAGGACACTATAAATGAGTATAGTAGTTAAATTTTTTTTTAAAAAAAAAAAAAACTAGTTCTAGAGGAAAAATAGATCAGTGAGCTTAAATTTTCAAATGAAAACATTACCAATGTGTAGGTTTAGGAAAGAGAAACTTAGATGATAAGAATATAATGTCTCATTCTCAGGTGATATTAGTTTCAAAGAGAAAACAGATGTGAGTATATTGCACAGTTACATATGTAAACTTACATGATTTTAAGAGGATATTTATGTAGTTATATATGTATACTCACACAGTTGTATATCTAACACCTAAGCCCATGAAATGAAAGATAAACATGGGCAAAATGATGATTCAGCTTTATAGAAATGAGAATAAACAAAAGATCACTAGCAAAATTCTTTATACAGACACATCCTATATAAATGTTTAAATGTCCAGATGAAAATACAATTCTATTATTCTGAAGAGAATGTATTGCATACATAGGAATCAAAATTAAATTGATGTTAAATTCATAATACCAGCATATCTGGGATGAATCATTGGTTGAAAATATTAAAAGTGGTTTTAAACCCAGGCACTTGTCTAAATTATTTTTTTAATATAACAGTTCAATGCACATACCTTTCAATGAGTTATAAAGGTTCTTGCCACACACCATTTAAGAGCAAGGGACCAGCAAGTGGATTCTACAGAGGGCATAAGTCTATGTCATCTAGTCTTTGAAAGTAAAGAACAACAAAAGAGAACAATTTTGATTTCAGTTTTGCACAAAATGTTTAATGAATGTGAGCCACAAACCTGTTCTCACCACAAGATTATTTAAGTGAAAAAACAATAACTGTGACCTATAGACAGAAATCATTAAGTTTACATGGTCTGTCACATGTGCCATGATAATGTTACTAACAAACAATGTACAACTAAAAAAAGTGTAGGAATCTAGAAAGTGTGGGGAGTGCTATGAATAGTAAGAAAAATTGAAGAATTTTTTTTTTAAATATTAGTGTTAATAAGCAGAAGTTCTCAATATAAGTTACTTTCTGCAGAGTAAGTCAAACACTACTGAAGACTTTTGGGAATGCTTGTTTTGTTCAAAGTATTTGTTAGATTAAACATAACTTGAAAATGGTCTGATTTTATGAGGTTATGAAAAACTTCTTTGCAAGATCAGACAAAATAGAAAAAAAAATTAAATTTCAATTATTACCATGGACAAAAAAGCCAAATGTAATTTCAGCTAATAATGGTGGTATATTACAACTAATGTCATTGAATTATAATTCATTTGAGGTTAAGAATTTTAGTATATGTTCATTGAACAATCAATTAATTTGATTTTACTAGTTTACTTACCAAAGAAAAAAGAAAAAATATAATTTATGTTTCTAAGATTGTAAAAAACATTTAAGGGAAAATTATGACTTCTTTTGTCTTTTTGTCTTTATTTTTTTTAATTCAAGTTTCTCATATATTTTCTAAAGTGGACTTGAATTTATAACAAAGGATCTTTCTCAATCTTTTCAGTACTGGGATGACAAGAGTTTGAGCTCATGTTTGGGTTTATTTTCAATTTAAAATAAATTGTCACTATGTGAATACAAGCATGCATATTACCAATAAAGATGGACCATATGTATGTTATTAGTTTCATAAATTTTCAGTGGCAATAGAAAATTTTGTTTATCATGTCATCATAGCCAGAAAAAGTTAGCCCCCTATTTGTGGGGAATTATTGCATAATTAAATTGAACGTGTTTTGATTCAGACACCCTTATATATAGTCTATATGCTTGAAAAATGATGTTTATATGTTATATAAATGAAATATAGATATATAATTTATAAATAAATATAAAAATATTAATACATTCCTAAGGAAATATGTTTGTTTATAATTAACTTTCATATATTAAATATATATAATTGTGATGTGAGATCTTTCTTTATGCTGTGAATTATCATTGAATAATAAGGGAACTGTTATGGCCTATGGCAGAGCATCTTAGAAGCAGGCAAGAAGTTCAAGCATAGATAAAGGGGGAAAAGGGCAGAGATAGAAAGAGATGAGCAACATTTAATGGAACACAGGTAAAACCACTAGTCATGTGGCAAGGCAAAGATTAATAGAAATGGGTTAAGATACAACTTCCAGCTAGCAGTGTGACTGAGTCATAGGCCAAACAGCATGTAATTAATATAAGCTTCTGTGTGATTCCCTGGTCTTATCCTCAGGGCTAGATAGAGCTAAGTAACTGTGGGCAGGTCTAGATCTCAGGACTAACCCAGAGGAGAAACTTCTTACCACATAATTGTATTTATTTTGATATATGCTCTTTCTAGTTATTACAAAAACATTTCTATAAAACACCTTGTCATGTTATGCCAACTGCAGTCTGACACATCTTATATATATATATTTATTACACCCTTTGATTATGTCAAGTAGCCACAGTGAATGAATTAGCCTATTTGATTTTGCATAAGCCCACCTTATTCAGTTTATACAGTGACTAAATAACTTTAATGACACGGTTCACAGAATGCCTTCTCATCAATAAGTGATACTTTCTTGTATAGGGATAAAGAACTCTTTTAGATGTGTTTTATTAAAATCCTATAGCAAACTCTATTCTTAATGGTTAAACTTTTAGAAATGACTTTGCAATTAAAGATGAGAAGGGCTCTTAAAGGGTACCTATCTGCTGAACGGTTAATTATCTTTAAGAGAACTGCTTCTGAACTAAACAATTCCAATGACATTGTATGTCGCTCAACAAAGGACTTAATCAGGGTACAAATACCACCAACTTAATATGCAGTCAATCTATCATGATTTTATCTAGCACTGAAGATTTGCTAGTTGTGGTGGAAATGTTCTCTTGTATGCTGTAAATAAAGGACTCTTTTGGCCTATGCACTGCACCGTAGAAGTGGGTGGAAAATCAGAGGGCAGGCAGGTAGGAAAGGGTGGAGTTAGTCAATCTCCATCCGAAGCCCAAGAGGAACAGACATGTAAGAGGTACCGGCCAGCTACGGGCTGAGCCACGTGGCGGGAAGATAAATGGAAATGGGTTGAATTAAGATGAAAGAGCTAGCTAGTAATGTGCTTAAGATATGGGTCAAACAGTATAAAGTAATATAAGCGTCTGATTCATTTCTTTGGGGGACAAAAGCCGCAGCGAACCAGGTTCCAACCACCACCGCATGTGCCAGGTCACAAACCTCCGGACCCAAAATAAGCCTGGAAAAACTTACTACAACAGCTAGTTATGCTTAAATTTGATTTATGTCTTCTAGATTATGCTCAAGTTAATTTCTATTGTGGATATTGGATGATGGGAACTTTAACACTAATGGTGTTTAGAAGTAGATCAGTTAGAATTAGTTGAAGTTTTTAGGACAGAGGTCTCATAATTGAGAGAACGTGACTTTGTGAGAAGAGAGATAGTAGGGAACATAAAAACATAGGTTCAGATCTTTTACAATGCCACATCAAGATTCTTCTGGGGACTGAATTTTTCAGAAGTACATCACTAGAATTTTTCCTGTCTTTGTAGCAGAACTGTGAACTAAAACAAAACTCCTTTGTCATATATTACCTAGACTGTGGCAATGTATTCTTGACAATAGAAAACTATGTACCTACCTGTGATGTACCAGTCAACAAACACATAAGCCAGTTTTGAATGTGGAAAAATATTTTAAAAGAGAATAACAGGTTACAAAATTATGGCATAAAAATAATGGACTATTATGAAGACTGTTTTTAGAAGCTGAAAATAGTTGGAAAGAAAAAATAGAGAAATATAACTTCACAAAGAAAGATAAAAGTGGAACAGTATGCTAGATAGTAAATATGAGTAAATATGAAGCTATAGATCAAAGCAGTAGAGACCACAATGATACTATCAACCGTATTTTAAAATAAACATACTGATTAATGTGTCTTTTGTAAATTGTGTGTGTGTTTGAGAAATCCATTATCAGAATATAAGCCAGAGTTTAAAAGGCACAACTCGGAGGTTCATTAAAAAAATGAGTATGTGATCTATGAGTTATGATTTTAATTCTTTCATTTTTAAAAAAAAAGTGAGTGTTAAAAATCATGTACATGTTATATAAGCTAGAAAGTAATTTTTAATAGTAGTAGAAAAACAAATATAAATAAAATATTTTATTTATTTGATTGAATCAAAATTAGGAAATTATATTCTTTTCAAAATATAAAAAATTAAGATGGAAAATTGCAAGTAAATGTTTAATTAAAGTTGTAAATGCTTTGTTGTCTAAAACAAAGGTTTCCTGAGTCCATTTGGGCCAGAGGTTTGTACCTGGTCCGTGGCGGCTTTTGTCCCCCAAAGAAATGAATCAGACACTTATATTAACTTCATACTGTTTGGCCCATATCTCATGCACATTACTAGCTAGCTCTTTCATCTTAAATCAACTCATTTCTATTAATCTGTCTGCCACGTGGCCTGCGGCTCACCTGAATTTGCTACATGCTTCTTCTTCGGGGGTCGGATGGAGACTGACTAACTCCACCCTCCTACCTGCCTGTCTTCTGATTCTCCACCTACTTCTATGGTGCTTTACTTAGGCCAAAACAGTCCTTTATTTACAACATACAGAGACCATTCCACCACACTTTGTCTTACAGGAAATCCCACATTTTAACACTGAAAAAATGACAGTGTCAGTGTTTACATTGAGAACTGTAAAATCTACTTGCAAAAAAGTAAGAAATAATTATAAAAATAATAAAGTTTTAAGATATTGTAACATTTTGTATTGGTCTATATTCTGAGCTATACCCATTTAGCATGTGTTAGGGGTTATGCAAAAGAAAGAAAATGGCAAAATCACAGCAAATAAAATAATAATGAATGCGGAAATAGAGCATTAGTTTATATTGTACTGAGGTACTTAGTAAGTATTTTCTAAGAACAGCGATTTGACAGAACAAATGGCTGCATCAATGGATGCCATAGGCCAAAACACTTGTTTGGTAAATTGCTATGTGACTATGATGCTTTTTTTTTTTTTTTTTACTCTAAATATTGGTTTAATACAGGTGGGGCAACCAGAGTTGGAGAATTCTGAGAAATCAAAGGGCAGAGCAACAAATGACAGTGAGATAAAGAAGAAGCCAGAAGAGAAGCCTACACTGAGCAAAAAGGTACCAAACCACATGGCTAAACATAAATTGAAATATGGGTTAATTTAAAGTATATGGGTTAGCAAGTAATATGCGTGAGCCATAGATCAAACAGCTTTTAATTAATGTAAGTTTTTGTGTGATTATTTGGGACTAAGTGACCCTGGGACTGTGTGTTTGGAACTGACTACAAGAAAATTAAATGATAGAGCCCAGAATTGTACATGAAAACTTTGATTCTTCTCATTTTGAGTTTCTAGGGATGTAGCATTCTGGGGCCATAAACCATACTACTAATCCCAGCCTGCAGACTCTAAGGAAATATGGTTTGTGGAAAGGAGCAGAGAAAATGTTTCCACAGTTTATAGGATTAGAAATAAACTCACAGTCAGGACTGAGCAGTTGAACAGCTAGCTGAAAAGTATGCAGATAGATTATATGCAGTGCATTGTTGGGTCCTGAAGATGAAGCATTAACAGAATTAGCTAAAATTATTTATTTGAGAGTGATAAGTTTATAATGTATGTAAGTTTTAATCTAAAAGTTCATTGAGAGAAATCTAACTTACACATGAGTCATGGACTTTCATTTAACAGAAAGAACACAGATTTTGTTGTCATGTTGAGAAAGGTTAGCAATCGGGCTCTGGGTGGACTAATTTATTCAATCTTCCTACATTTCAATGTCCTCACTAGGAAAGCCAGCAAAATTAATTAAATAGAGTGTCATATGACATATTTGTTTGTCTCTTTTGGGTAGAAATAAAATACACAATGCAGGAAACTAGCTCAGTGCCTGCCTGCCATTTATGAAGAGCTCAATAATGACTCTGTGCTATCAATTCATTGATGTGATTTGAGATGTTGAATCTTCTACCTAGGGAGTCTGCAAAGTTATCACAGCATGCTTTGAACCTTATGCCTTTGATAGTGTGACCCTTTGATTTATTTGATGCTGAATAATTTAACAGCAGGTATGCATTACAGTCATAAAATTTGAAGCTGTGACTATTACAAAAAGAAAAGGACAAGAAAAAGCAGGACATTTATGTATTGGCAATTGAAATGCATAAGGTTGTCTGAATCGGAAGCCAGTAAATGACAGCAGGGGAATCTTGGCCCTGATGTTTGCCTCCAAGTGTCTTGCTTTTCTGCAATACTAGGCATTGTTATTATTATGGTTTTGGTTTAGAAAGGTTTCTTTTATGTATATTCTGTGCAGGGTGGTATATATAAAATTTTCTAAAATAACAAAGACATTTTCTATGTCAGATGAGAAAGGAAGTAATGAAGAGTTGTGCATAGACTTAAGTATTTCATAAAGGCATAGGTATAAAAATAAATACATCCAATGGTTTTAGAAGAAAACTGGCTTTGTGTGGTTATAGAGATTGGGAAAGAAACTTATTCTGTATTAGATAAAATATGAGTAAGGTCATGGAGTCTAGACAGAATGAAAGATAATACAACTAAAAAAGGACAGTTCAGCTGAGTATACAAAGCCATGGCCAGTGAGATGTCTCAGTAGGCAATGGCTGAGTGGAGAAACGCTCTTGCTACCAAGTCCACTGTCCTCACTTGGATCTCAGTGACCTACATGGTGGGAGATGACTGACCTGCCCATATTTTTCAGATACTAATACTTTAATAAAGGTAGAAAGACAGGAAAAGCATGTGGTCAGAAAATATGACAGAAATGAAGGAAGATATATTTCATTTGTTTTCTATTCTCTTTTCATGATTTTGTGCCACATTTTCCCTTAGCAAAATGTTGTAAAATAATAACCACAGGTATTCTGGCTTTACCTGGAGGAATACATGATTCCACTGTGATTGTATGTATGTGGGTGGGTGGGGGGATAGTGGAGATAAATTATTACTCCAGTCAGAATCCAAGCAAGATAAACAATGTTTCTGAAATACAAGTCATGACCACAAAGAATGGATGAATTATTGCTTTGGCATTTTCTTTGTTATTTATGACCAGAAATCAATCATCAGCTGAAGGAACTGAGTAATTTATAAGTTAGGTGGCATCAAATGCTTGTGGGGCTCAAGTGGTATAACCTGTCTGAGAATTCTTATGAGATTTTATGACAGTGGAAAATAATCTTATTACAAGATTGGCATTAATAACTTGCTACATATTATTCTAACCTGACATAAACATTGAATTAAAAATAAAGTACTTGCTGAAAATAGAAGTGTCCATAACTATATAAAACTGTTTCACTTTTCTCACTACACCTTGTTTAATAAAAATAAATGTAGGTGATGAAATATATATTATGAAAACAAGTTAACCAAAAAGACCTGTCATTTTGATGGAAGAGGTTATTTGTTCAACAAAATATCTAAGCACACAACACAGTCTGGAAATTCAATAGGGAGATCTGAGACACCTTGTTTCCCAGCTTTTACGTTTCCCTGCCTGCATTTCGGACTAGAAGTAAGTGTTGGAGGATATTGATTAAAAGTATAAACATAATTTTATGAACATATTTTGCTTCATCAAACCAAGAAGGACTAGAAGGTGATTGTGCATCTTGTAAGAGCAAAATTGAGAATAAAGCTCTTGTAACAAATTGCCAACATCCACTTTCTCTTCTCCTCCCTCTCTGCTTTTCCCTCTCCTCTCTGCTGTGTTGCTTTCAAAACAATGTTGATTAATAGGCACACAGCCAGGATAAACTCTCATAACTATAGTTATGTGAACCAAATTAATACAAGTCTGAAGAGGTATGCGAAAAAACTCTCGTAATAATGGAAAAATAGAATTGTTGAGCAGAAGGAATGGTTCCTATTTGCAAGTTAGTATATGCTATTTTGCTAACTGCCACATGTAAAGAGAGAACAAACTGGGAAGCATTTTGGAAATAAATAATTAAACCATTGTAAGTTAATTAATTGATTTTTGGATGTTTATGACATCAACATGAGTTGTGATAAGTTATTTCCATTATGAAAGTAGATCTTAATTTCATAAATAAGACCTTCCGTTTTAAGTAGGGTCTGGTTAAACTATTTTAGTAAGAATGGTCTTCTTACATTGTGCTATTGGAAATTTGAAATGTTGGCCTTTCTGAGTCTGTCAACATGTGATTTGATACTTCCTACAGATGTGGAGAAGAAGCGATGAACTACAGCCAATCATGTGATGACAACAGTGTTCTGCTGACACTTCAGTATGAATTGTGTGTGGTTGCTATGTTAGGATGGTTCATAGAGCATATGTGCTGAAAGCATTTTGACAAGATATTTTCAGCTTGTTGTGGGTGTAATCAAAATGCAATCCCATTATAAATTGGGAGACACCATCAAAACATCAGGAATCACTTTAAACTCTTTTGAATCAACAAGTCGTAAGAATAGAGTATTGTTGGTCTGGGAAGTTGGAACCAACTGATATTATTTGAACCCCATTCATTTTTCAGTAGGGGAAAGTTCTTAGTTATGCTAAAATATTTTATTCTTACCCTATACATGAAATTAATAAGATAAAAATTCTTAATTAAGGTAAGAACAAATGGAGCTGAGGACTCTTTTTCCCATCTATCAACTAGTCTATTTTTATGCCAATCTTTTCAAGTTCTATTCCATCTATAAGACATGAAAGAAAGAGATGCCTTGACATGATGTAATTATTACCTATATCACATTAAGTTATATTTTAATATATGGATACAAAATGACAAATAGAGATTCACAGCATTTACAAGAAATCAAATAACTTTTGAAAACAACAACAAACCCTTCATTCAGCAAAAATGTGTGTCCTGTACACAGGTCCCTATTTCAGTGTCAACGGTGCCTCAACACCTCAGGCGCAACACGTGATTGACACAGGCCACAGCAACCTAATGTGGATTAGTTATCACCAAAAGCATAGCCAAGAAGGCCAGATAGCAAGTCACCCACATTGAGCACCAATATGTATCCCCCAAAAGGGACCAATTATTAAATTACTGAAGCGGCTAAAAGTACTTTCTAAATGTAAATGGAAATGTCTAAAAGAACACAAAAGCTAAAATGAAGTACCTTGGATGTCTAAGTTTATATACATTATATAAACTGATGTTTTTCTCCCCCTCTAAGACTAGCTAGAAGTTGTCACTTATTTTGTCCTAAGTCTTTCCACTACCCTGGCCCTGAATCCTGAGAAGAAACAATTTGTGGGCACATGATGCTGGATCACTGATGTCTTAGAAAAGACTTTCACCATGAACTGAATTTCAAATTAAGTACATTTTTGCTTTGCATGTAACAATAGCAATGCAGGGTGTGGAATCAATCTTGAATGGCTTGCATATTACAAGGTATAGTATTTACCAATCTGGTATTCTTAAAGCTACTTTCTTGTTAGTGTCATATATTCAGTACCCTAAAGTATTTTATTCTTTCTGTGAAAAGAGGCATTGTTTGTTTGTTCCAGGGGCAAAAGGACTGTTTGATCACACTGAGTGAATAAATGGGATCTCAGTGAAGCATCCAAAAGTGTGCTGCTAGGGTTGATAGGTGTATGTGAAAGAAGATCTGTGGTTTTGTTATAATTTTGAAGGGCTGTACAAAAGACTTGAAGTGTGTGTCATGTGGCCAGATGGCTCTTTGAAAAAAAAAATACCTGGGTTGTTTCAAGACTAGTAAGAACACACTGGCATAGTCCATAGAAGAGATGGTAACAAAAATAATCTGTGACTAGTTCATTATCTTGGTGGTCAGCATGATGTCAATCTTAGCCCCAGCTAGTTTTGTCTCTGCAGGAGTAGGACTTTCCATTTAGTGGGTAATACATAAACTGGAATAGTATTACATTCTATAATCCCAGCAAATTGAGAGACAGAGACAAGATGTGAAGTGGAAACCATTCTGGACTACATGAATTTGATACCAACCTTGAGTATATCCTAAGATCCTGACTAAAATGTTTTTAAGAGTTTAGGGATTCAGCCCTTTTATCTTTAGTGTAAAGAAGGGCTACTGATTTTTTTGAGTTAATCTTGTATCCTGCTACATCGCTGAAGATGTTTATCAGCTGTAGAAGTTCCTTGGTAGAATTCTGTGGGTCAGGTATTTATACAATCATATCATCTGAAAATAGTGATAGTTTCACTCCTTCTTTTCCAATTTGTGTTACGGTAATTAACCTGTGACGAGATTTATATTAAGTAATGCTTATTATCTAAAAGTCACTTACAGGAAAGGGGGTGTTCAGGGGGGGAGAAAAGGTGGAGAAGTAGCACGCAGGAGGAAATCCCAACCAAGCGGTCCTTCCTAACCATGCCACAGGTCCAGAAGCAAGGGATGTCAGGCTCCTCTCTCTTCCAGGCTCTCTCTTCCAGGGGGCTTTACTTCTGGTGCTCTTTCCAGTTGACCACTCTCTGCCCAGCTCCAGTACTTTCATATCAGGGAGTTTACCTGGGTGGCTTCTGGTTTCCCACTACAAATTTCCATCCCATTAATCTCCTTTTGTTCTCTTATTGCTTTAGCTAAAACTTTGAGGACTATATGAATAGATGAGGGGAGAGAGGACATCCTTGTCTAGTTCTTGATTTTAGTGAGATTGCTCTGAGTTTTTCTTCATTAAGTTTGATGTTGGCTGTTGGCTTCTTGTAAATTGCCTTTATTATATAGAGATATTTTCCCTGTATTCCTGATTTCTCCAGAGCTTTTATCATAAAGGAGTGGTAGATTTTGTCAAAGGCTTTTTCAGAATCTAAGGAAATGATCATGTGGGTTTTTTTTCCTTTAGTTTGTTTATATGATGGATGACGTTTACAGTTTTTCATATGTTGAACCATCCCTGCATTTCTGGGATGAAGCCTACTTGGCCTTGGTGGATGACATTTTGGATATGTTGTTGTATACAGTTTGCCAAAATTTTGTTGAGAATTTTCACATCAATATTCATGAGGGAAATTGGTCTGTAATTCTCCTTCTTTGTTGTGCCTTTGAGTGGCTTGGGTGTTAGGGTAATTGTGGCCTCATAAAAGTAATTTGGCAATATTCCTTCAGGTTCTACTGTGTGAAATTGTTTGAAAAATAATGGTAGTAATTCTTCCTTGAATGTCTGGTAGAATTCTACACTGAAACCGTCTGGACCTGGGTTTTATTTTATTTGGGATGCTTTTAATGACAGCTTCAATTTCCTTAAGGTTTATAGGTCTGTTTAGGTAATTAATCTGGTCTTCATTTAATTGAGGTAAATTATACCTGTCTAAAAAGCTGTCCATTTCTTCTAGGCTTTCCATTTTTGTGGAATTTAGATTTTCAAAGTATGATCTGATAATTCTCCGGATTTACTGTGGGTCTATTGTTATGTCCCCCTTTTCATTTCTGATTTTGTTAGAAACATCACTCTTTATAATAGCTGTAAATAGCATTAAATACCTTGGAGTAACTATAACCAAAGAAGTAATACATCTATTTGACAAAAATATAGTATCTTTCACAAATGGCATTGGCATAGCTGGTTGGTAGTGTGTAGAAAAATACAAATATATCCAAGCCTGTCACCCAGCACAAAACTCAAAACCAAGTGGATCAAAAACCTCAACATAAACACAGCCACTCTGAACTTGATAGAAAAGAAAGTGGGAAATACCATCCAATGAATTGGCACAGGTGACCACTTCCTAAATATAACATCAGTGGCATAGACACTAACATCAGCAATCAATAGGTAGGACCTCCTGAAACTGAGAAGCTTCTATAAAGTCAAGGACAATGGTAATAGGACAAAATGACAGCCTACAGAATGGGAAAAGATTTTCACCAACCCTACAAGTGATAGAGGATTGATCTCTAAAATATATAAAGAACCCAAGAATCTAGAGCCCAAAACCTTGAATAACCCAATCAAAACATGGAGTTCAGAACTGAAAGGAGAACTCTCAGCAGAAGAGTTACAAATGGCTGAAAGGCATTTGGAAAAGTGCTTAACATCTTTAGCCATCAGATAACTGCAAATCAAAACAACTTTGAGATACCACCTGACATCTGTTAGATTGGCTAAGAAAAGACACAGATGACAGCCTATGCTGGAGAGGGTGTAGATCAAGGGGATCACTCCACCATTGTTGGTGGGAGTGTAAGCTTGTTCAGCCACTTTGGAATGCAGTTTGGTCATTTCTCAGAAAATTGAGAAGCAATCTCCCCAAGGACTCAGCAATACCACTTCTTGGTGTATACCCTAAAGATGCACAGTCACACTCGGAAGGCATTAGCTCAACTGTGTTCATAGCAGCATTATTTGTAATAGCAAGAACATAGAAACAACCTAGATGCCCCTCAACTGAAGAATGGATTAACAAACCGTGTTACATCTACAAAATAGAGTACTACTCCACAGTAAGAAAAAATGATATCCTAAAATTCACAGGCAAATGGATGGATTTGGAGAATATCCTCCTGAGTAAGGTATCACAAACCCAGAAAGATAAGCAGGGGATGTACTCACTCTTTAGTGGACTCTAAACAAACAAAAAAAGAGTTTAGGAATTGAGAAACAATCCATTTCTTGTCTCTGTTGTAGTCCAGTGGCTTTTTTAGGTCTTAGGCCTGGGAAACATAATTCTTCATTATTTATGTTACAAGTTTACTCTTGATAGATTCCCAATTTCACCTCTCTTTCATTTGTTTAAATAAAAAAGCTCATGAAGTTGCAAAAAGAAATGATTGTGTCATATAATAACTCTGTGAAGTAAATGAACAAGCAAAATACAACATATAACCTATAGCTTTTTCACATGTACTTCTTTCTAATGAGAATACATTTTTAGTTTGTAGTTGTTGAAGATTTGAAAATTAGTCCAGGCATCATAATCCATTGCATACTCTAGTGTAGACATAGTTACAGCTCCCAAGGGAAATCCAACAATCACCTACTGTATTCTAGTCACAATAAACACCAAGTGGTATCAGTGATTAGGATGTCCATGTAAAAAACCTAAGGACTGACACATACATGACACTGTCTATATTAACATTGAAAATTAACAGTAAATTAGCTAGGGAACTAAACAGAACTGATGATTTTCCAGAGATGGCCCCCAACACATTTTAGGAAGAAATTTTAAATTTTATTGTAAGATATATACTTTCTGCAATGTAGTTTGATACTACTCCTGCAACTTGCCTACCAAGAAGTTACAAATCAAAAACACTGAGTAAAACTCCAACTCTATTGTGTACATTTTCTCTTCTGTCCTTGACTTTCCAGTTTTGGGGGGGGGATGGGGTTGCTTTACTTCTCCTTTTTAAAAATAACTCCTGTTGGTTTACAGTTGTCCTTGTCTATTTTCTCTAAGATATTGAAAATTCATATAGAAATACTTTCTATTTTTCTCCAAGGGTTTATCAGGACAACTAATTTTGACTTTAACAAGCTGTCTCAGGTGTTTTCCCCGGCCCAGCTAGTCTTGACATATTTAATTAGTAACAGTGGCATTAAAGACCCAGCTTTCCCTGATCTCCAGATTTCCCTGAGCATGTGAAAAGTATTTCTCAGTCCTTATAAGAATTTTTGAAACAAGCTCTGCAGTAGAATAATCATCTGCTTCATAGGGTCAAATTGTAGGAGGCTGTCTGTTCTAGTCCTCTTCCTGTTAGTGATGACAACCTACAGGATTCCTTATCAACCCTCCCTGCTCATTTTTATATGAATTACTGATTACAGCCTCTGTCTTGATATATCATGACTCCCATCAATAGCCTTGTTCATTTGCCACTTGGAGGGTGTGGACTTCAGTGCTCTCATACGATTGGACTTCAGTGTACTACATTAGAGCACAATATATGATGATCCACTGACTATGAGAAGATTCCACTGGGTCACATATGTGGAAATTCATTGATTATGAGGAGATCCCACATGTTAAAATTCATGAGAAGTAAGCAATTAGGCTCCAATGTGTATATTTTACAAAGATAGCATACAAGATTCAAATGTGTTAGCTAGTTCACAAACCCTGATCTATGTTTCAAATTCAAGAACCATAATGATTGAAACCACATCAAAGTTTCTTTGAATTTAATTTAATACTGAAATGAGAAGAAAAAAGCCTGTAGGCCTGGAAAGATGGCTTGTAAGTTATATATCAGAGGACCAGAGTTTATTTCTCAAAAGCCATAATGGGTAGCTCAAAAATACCTTAAGGTTTGGCAGTGGCTTCTGATCTCTCTGGGCATGATCACATACACAAAGACACACACACACACACACACACACACACACACACACACTTACTTGTATATATACAGAGAGAGGGGGCAAAGAGGGGGAGAGAAAAAGAGAGGGAGAAAAATAAAAATTAAGTATCTTTTTAAAGTAGTGCCATATCTTTCATCACACCTCACTGGCACCTGTCAAAGAGCTTCTAAAGTTTAGTCCTTGAACATTCAGTCAAGAAAGAGCAAAATACTCCTGGAAGTCCTAGACTTTACCACATACTGAGGAGTTTAATCTAGCAGCATGTTAAATGTACTCCTCAGGATGTTGCAGTTAAATACTATGGCTTAAAACTGATCATCTTCTATGATTGTATACATAAGTGACCCACAAAATTCTTCCAAGGAACTGCTACAGCTCATAAACACCTTCAGCAATGTAGAAGGATACAAGATTAACTCAAAGAAATCAGTAGCCCTTCTATACACTAAAGATGGAAGAGCTGAAAAAGAAATAAGGGAAACATTACCCATTTATAATAGCTGCAAATAGTATTAAATACCTTGGAGTAACTATAACCAAAGAAGTAACCGACCTATTTGACAAAAATTTTAAATCACTGAAGAAAGAAATTGAAGAGAATATCAGAAAATGGAAAGCTCTCCCATGTTCCTGGATAGGTAGGATCAACATAGTAAAAATGGCAATTCTACCAAAGGCAATCTACAGATTCAATGCACTACCCATCAAAATCCCAACACAATATTTTTGGACCTTGAAAGAACAATACTCAATTTCATTTGGAGTAACAGGAAAGCTAGGATTGCCAAAACAAGTTTACTCAACAAAAGAACCTCAGGAGGTATCAGCATCCCTGACTTCAAGTTATACTATAGAGCTACAGTAATAAAAACAGCCTGGTACTGGCATAAAAACAGACTTGTGGATCATTGGAATAGAATTGAGGATCTAGACATTAACACAAAAACCTATGAACACCTGATCTTTGACAAAGAGTCCCAAAGCATCCAATGGAAAAAAGATAGTATATTTAACAAATGGTGTTGGCATAGCTGGATAGAAGTGTGTAGAAAAATGCAAATAGATCCGAGCCTGTCACCATGCACAAAACTCAAATCCAAGTGGATCAAAGACCTCAACATAAACCCAGCCACTTTGAACTTGATAGAAAAGAAAGTGGGAAATACACTTCTACAAATTGGCACAGGTGACCACTTCCTAAATATAACACCAATGGCACAGACATTAAGACCAACAATCAATAAGTGGGATCTCCTGAAGCTAGGAAGCTTCTGCAAAGCCAAGGACACTGTCAATAGGACAAAACGACAGCCTACAGAATGGGAAAAGATCTTTACTAACCCTACAAGTCATAGAGGACTGATCTCTAAGGTATATAAAGAGCTCAAGAATTTAGAGCCCAAAATCTTGAATAACCCTATCAAAAATGGGGTACAGATCTAAAAAGGGAATTCTCAGCAGAGGAACTACGAATGGCTGAAAGGCACCTGAAAAAGTGCTCTTCATCTTTAGCCATCAGAGAAACGCAAACCAAAACAACATGGAGATACCACCTAACACCTGTTAGATTACCTAAGATAAAAGGCCCCCGTGACAGCCTATGTTGGAGAGGATGTATTCAAGGGGAACACTCCTCCATTGTTGGTGGGAGTGTAAGCTTGTTCAGCCACTTTGGAATGCAATATGGTGGTTTCTCAGAAAATTGAGAATCAATCTCCCCAAGGACCCAGCAATACCACTTCTGGGTGTATACCCTAAAGTTCACAGTCACACTCCAAAGGTATTAGCTCAACTATGTTCATAGCAGCATTATTTGTAATAGCAAGAACCTGGAAATAACCTAGATGTCCCTCAACTGAAGAACGGATTAACAAAGTGTGGTACATCTACACAATGGAATACTACTTAGCAGTAAGAAAAAATGATATCCTAAAATTCACAGGCAAATGGATGGATTTGGAGAATATCCTCCTGAGCAAGATATCACAAACTCAGAAAGATAAGCAGGGGATGTACTCACTCATTAGTGGTCTCTAAACAAACTAACAAGAAAAAAGCCAAGCATGCCCAAGCTGCATACCACAACCACTAAACAGCTTGGGATCAGAAACACCCTGGACTGACCCTTCGGATCCCACTACACCTATAGGAACACTTGACTCACTCTTGAGGGAGGGGGGACAAAACTGAATTTGCCAGGAGGGGAAACTGAACTAAGCTTTATTAGATCAGTGGGACCATGGGACTGTCTGCAATCTGCCCAGGGAAGGGATGGGGAGTTGTGGAGAAAGAAAGGGTGACCTGATGTGGGGGGAAGGGACCTTGAATGGGGATATACAGGGATAGGAGAAAAAAAAAATCCAGAGGGAAAGCTGAACACAAAGTAATTTTATGTGTAGCAAATTATTTGCATTATCACCCTTGATAAGTCATGCTTATGATTTTTATCTTCTTTATAGTTATTGTTAACTTATCAACATTTTAAATTCAATTTACTGTTTTTCTTGATAAATACAAAATAAAAAAAAGGAAAAAGAAAAAAAAAACTGATCATCTTCTTGCATACTAGTGAATTAACATTTCTTACTGACATTAGGCTGAAAGTTGTGCTAAATAATTTTTTAATGTCTACTTATATGTACTGACACAGTAGATCTGCGTCTCCAAAACACCCCTTTGTTTAATGTTTTACTATAATAACATTCTATTTAATTTATTCTATTTTCTATTGAAAATAAAATTTTTATATACTATATTCTGTTTAGATTTTTCCTACTCCCAAGCTCCTTCTGCTCCCACCTCTGCTCCCACCAAAATTCACACCATTTCTTTTTCTTCTTCATTAGAATACAGCCATCTAAGAAATAAAAGAACAATAACAAGAAAAAAAGCCAAGGGAAAAGCACAGGAAACACATTTAAACAGAGCACGCTTATTCTCACAGAAAGAAATCTACAAAAACTTAAAATTGGAAACCATAATAATACACCAAAAACCTGTGAGGTTAAAAATGCACTGACAAAACATTATGAACTATTACCACTTAATGCCTAATATTTTTCTCATAATGCTAATACTGAATCAAATTAATTAAAAATTAAACAGGACTGCATTCCACTATATTAATCATTCTCTGCTGATAATATGAACCAATTCACTAGTACACAGGGCATTTATTTGACACTTTCTAAAGTTCCATGGAGGTTAGTATAGACTAATGGTATTCACAACATGGTCATAAGTAAGTGTCTTAGAAACTTTTCTACTGTTATAATAGGACTTAAGCTACTTACAAAAGAAAGCATTTATTTGGTCTATGATTACTGAGGGGTAGAGGCTATGTTGGTAGAGTGAAGAATGAGCTGAGAGCCCACATCTTGATCCACAGAGAAAAGACAGAGCATTAGGAACAGCTTTTGAAACCTCAAAGCCCATCTCCAGTGACACACTTTCCCCAAAAAGGCACACCCCCATCAGCCTTTCCAAACTGTTCCAGCACCTGGGCTCTAAATATTTAAATAAATGAGCCATTCTCATTCAAACAACAAAAGTTTATTTCAGTTCAATATTACAGAATATATTCATGTGGAAATCCTTAAATTAAATGAAGATCTGATTGAAAAGAGAATCTTCAAAGAAGTCTGTCTTTTCTTTATTTTTTCTATTTTCAATAGCTTTTTACTACTTTAGAAAAAAACTATTTTATCTTTTCCTATGTTCTTTCTTACTCTAGAGTATAAACTCCATGGCATTAGGAATAATTCAGCTTTGTAAACTATTTTCTGCCTCTAAAATCCTCATAGGTCACAGAAGCTAATAGGTACGTAGTTGTTTAAATGAATGTGTGAATATTGTATTAGTCACAGCATAAGTAATATAAATTTTGAAATAACAATCTCAATGTACTTTAGAAATCTAGAAAAGTAGGAAATTAGACTGTGTTTACTGGTGTGATAGAAAGAAAAATCGATATAAGTTATAAATATTTATATTTTGTGATTTGTAATTAAATTAAACATATTGTTTAACTATGGAGAAAGATCTAGACTGAAGGTAGTTCATAAAGCAATGCCAAAAGTATGGCCAGATAATAGTTATTTAGAATGAAAGGCTGATAGTGTGACCCAGTACTCTTGAAAAAGAAGAAATTAATGGATTCATAAATCAGCAACTATTGATTAAATTCCTGCTACTGACTAGATATCTCTTTAAAATTTGGAAGCATATAGAGAAAAAAAAAAGAAGACTTCTAGGACTAGAGAAATAGACCAGTTAGGAAAGTTATTGTCCTGTAAGTTTAAATATCTGATTTTTATATCTCAGCATGAACCTATTATCACAGCACTGTGGAATGGATCTGGAGAATGCACTAGTTAAAATTTCTATTGCTTTGAAGAGACAGTGAGAAAGATTCCCACTGTGATGGCTGGCTGGAACTCTGGGGAGCTCACTGAATCAAGAACAACCACTAGAGAACCATGTGGGAAAAAGGGACTAGCCTTCCAAGCATCAGCAACTGTCCACTGAGATGGGCAGTATGTGTTGCCCTGAGGGGAGGGATCAGACTGTGTTTCTGTGCATGGTCTGGCACTTTGGAGCCCATTCCCTTCGGAGGACTATATTGAATAGATAAAGGGAGAGAGGACATCCTTGTCTAGCTCCTGATTTTAGTGGGATTGCTTTGAGTTTTTCTCCATTAAGTTTGATGTTGGCTGTTGGCTTCTTGTACCTAACCCAATCTTACTATTAGGATGAGGAAATCAAACTTGCCTGGAATGGATGCTGAGCTGATCTACCTTGGGACTTCTTGTGCTTTTGGGGGAGGGCATAGAGAGGAGGGAAGCCGACGACTGATTAGGAGGTATTGAGAGGAAAAAGGAAGGGAGAGCAAGAGGATACATGGACTTAAAAAGTCTTTATTTTGTAAATAAAAAAAGAAGCAAATAAATCTGAAAATAGCTCCCACCCCCCTTAAACAAGCTACTAACCCCAGCTAGAAACAGGCCTGAGTTCTCAGAACTCTGAGTACAAAGTACAAAATGGGAGATACCCCAGGACTATCTGATAGCAACTAATTAACCATGGAACATCCCAACACAGGAGATAGACTAGGGCCATTTGAGAGCCATGGAAGTTCTCAGCAGAGGATATAGTCTATAGCGGAAGGTTTGATGAACAGCCAGCTAAGATAACAAGGGAATCAGAATTGTATCCATACAGAGACCTCTAATTGATATGCAACCTCATGGTTTTTGCCTTTAAAAAACTCAGCTTGCAGAGGGGTGGGTACCTCCTCTGGCCACCACTATGACATTGTACAAGACAGGGTCCTTGTCATGACTTGTATTTCTTTTCAATAAACCTTTCTTTTGCATTTAAAACAAAAAAACAAAACAGACACCATGACCACAACAACTCTTATAAAGAAAAACATTTCATTGGGTTGGCAGCTTACAGTTTCAGAGGTTTAGACCATTATCATTATAGCAGAGAGCATGGCAGGCAGGCATGGTGCTAGAGAAGGAACTGCTACATGTTGATATGCAGGCAGCAGAAAGTAGACTGTGACACTGGGCAATATCTTGAGCATAAGAAACCTCAAAGTCAACACTCACTGTGACACACTTCCTCCAACCAGGTTATACCTAGTTCAACAAGGCCAGACCTAATAATACCACTCCTTGTGAGACTGCTGGGACTAATTATATTCAGACTGTCACAGATTGGTTCACATAGATCAGTTAGCTTAGCTAAATCAGTGGGTTTTAGGTCCAGTGAAAGACTCTGTCTCAAAAAATAAGGTAGAGAGAAAACTAGAAGGACACTTGACATCAACCTCTGGCTTCCATGTGAGTGCAAAAGATACCAATACAGCCTATGCTCAAGATACCACTCAATGTCACTATCTTCTTTCTATTGCCTAAATATGAACATGCAGTAGCTCCTCAGGCCCCATGTCTAGTTGAATACCACCATGCTCCTTTCCATGATGGTAATGGTGCATATGTACAAACATACAGAGAGAGAGAGAGAGAGAGAGAGAGAGAGGGAGAGGGAAAGGGAGAGGGACAGACAGACAGAGTCGGGGGGAGAGAGAAAGGGAGAGATGTATTCTTCAAGGAACCTATTTCTCTGATAAAAACAAATCAAAATAAAAACAAACACCAATGAATTTGATTTTTGTATTTCTCTGAGAAAAAAAATGTATTCATTTTTTTTTTCTCAGAGAAATACAAATTTCTCTGAGAAAAACAAAAACAAATGAATAAGCTATATTTTTGTTAATGGGAACATTTCCCCCAGAATTATTGGAAATATATGCAATAAAAGTTGGGAAAGGAGTGATAATACCTTACTGGTAAAACAGGGAAGTTAGGAGGAGACCCTACAGCAACATAAACACCAAAAAGTGAATCTTGTTATTATATATGATAACTAAGAATGACACAAGCTAAGTGTTAAAAGTCCAGTTGATTAACTTTTTAAGGCAACTTCTTAACTAAATATATTTATACTCTAATATACTTAACAATAAAATATTTATATCATCTTGGGCAAAGTATTTTAGATTATCTTTTGCAAATAATATATTAAATTAAATAATTTTCTGAGATTTTGAAGTTGTTTTTAAAACTATTTTTTTACAAGCCTGAATAGAAAAATCTAGATAATAAACTAAGGTCATTGTGTTTGATTTAATATGTGTTTGTTTACCTTTTGGATGGTTTTATCTAGCAGGTACCTGTAGAAGGCAAACATGTTTGTACACACAGATAAGCACTGAAGAAGCCAGCAAATTTAAACTGACAGGCATCCTTCAAAGGAAATAGATGTTTAACCTGTCCTCTTGAAATATTGGTGATAGATGTAGTATTAACCTGGTAATCCCTTGCAGTCCTGTGAGACCCACCCATATCTCCCAGAAATTATACTTTACTTATCCCAGGCCCTTTTCTCCTAAAGCTTTACTTATAGGTCATAAACCTCATTCTTGTGAGATTCGTCATTGTTACCTTATATCAGCTTAGGTGAATTTTATGTTATCTTAGTCCAGACATTATGCTTCCCTCAGTGATTCTTCCTAGACTTTTATCTTGAACATTGTTTCTAAGACAAAAACAACGCACTTTTTGAAGAAACCATATATACATTATAAAGAGCATCAATGTAGACATGTTTTACACTTCATTATACTCACAGGGCTGAGTTAATTGTTATTTGAAAACTTTTTCTCAAAATTATGCTATGCTTAAATATGACAAAAATAAATGAGCTAATGTTGGACTCCAAGAAGTTTAGGCCCAGCAGTGGTTATCTATAACAGCCTTAAGAGATTTTCATTCTTCCCTCACCCAGATCATTTCCCTGCAATCATTTCCCTGCAGAGTGACCAGATAATCTTTCAGTCAACCAATGTGCACATATGAAATTAAATGATTTAATTCAGTGACTAAGTGTTATATCACATATTAGGTTAGCAGTAAGCATGAAAATATCACCACTGGCATCTCAGAAACTTCTTTCTAGCAACTGTTGATACTAATGGAAATAATTTTGACTTCAATGACGAGAAGAAAGATAAAGAGAATTTTTATTCTTACCATCAGTAATATTCTGAGAATTTCTCACAAAATGTGTCAATTTTACAGGAGAAAATTTCAAGGCAGATTGAAAAGTTACATGCAACTATCCATAAAAGAATGATAGCAGCTGTAATTGAATCTAGACAAGACAAATGGGCAAAGCAAGAGAGATTCTGATGAAATATTCAAGAAATGATTACTTAATCACAGAATTGTTGATCTGGAGATGCAGAAATCACTGAGGAGATGCAGCATGTGCTCTGAGCTGAATCTAAGCAGTCTTAGATCTTTTTTCTCCTACATAATGAGAGAAGAAAAGTGTGACTTAATTCAGTAGAGCAAAATGCCAGCTTTTCTCCTTTGTTTCTTCAGTGATCCATTTTCTCTTTTGTTTGTGTTTCAGATGTTTAAGAGAATACTTAAATTATTACAAACAGAAAGTAGAACTCTATCCCATTACATTATATGGCATATTTAAAACATATTTTTTGAACTGGTAAATTATAATGAGTCTGTTTCAGAAGAAACAAGAGATGGGTTTATCATGTTGTCCTTCAGAGTCATTTTTTCCCAACTTAACTATTTTTCTTAAAAAGGTCATTTAGGTTTTCTTCAAGTGCATTGAGCTTTTATTCCAAGGATTCATGTTATGAGACATGTGTATTCTTGGATCCAGAGTTTTTCCTGTACTTCTTACCTTTTCAGCTCTGTGTTTATCATATACCCTGGTGTTTACAGTCATTTTCATTTCATTTTCTGTCTCTATTGTCTCTGCCATAACCTCACTGTTATTATAGACAGAAGAACACGTTGCCAGTAATAGGACAGAAGTTGCTCTTTGCATGTTTTATTATTTTAAAGATAGATGAAACTATCCATAAAAAAATAGGTTACTATGCTCATTTATGTTAGTGAAGTTTTCATTGTGGTGAAAAATAGTGGTACAAGTAAGCATTGTGCATTGAAAACACTGACTAAACCAGATGACTTAATCTTAATCAAAGCCAAGATTGATTACAAAGTATAATCCATCATGGCAAATAAGAGGAGAAGTGTAGGTCAAAGTTCAGGGGCTTTTAGAAAGGAGTAAATATTAGTTGATATGTATTTCACTAGAGTGTGTTTAAATGGATGAAGGGAATTGCTCAACTAACCATGTTAAGTAAAGAATGAAAAACTAAAGAGGCTGTTCCTGGTTTTGCCAGACTCCCCAAATAGCTGGCACCACTAAATCTTATTATACAGAACATGGAGTGTTGTGTAGTAATTCCTTTCCCAGAACACAAAGGGATAAAGAGGGTTTTTAACCTCTACTGCATTAGAGGAGTTAAAAGCTTAATAAACCTGGGCATTGTCAATAATGAATTTTTCTGTTTATACAATTCAATTTGTAATTTGTAATGCTATCAATAGGATATTAATAAACTTACACCAAGCCCTATGATTTGCAGTGGATTTGCATATGTAAGAAACAATCAACATCCAACAGAAATGGGAAATAAAGTTGCGTTGTAAGCAATGTTGAAACATTGCCTTTTAAACTGCTGACAAAACACTATCTCACAGAGATGTTTAAAGAGAGAATGTGTGTGTGTATATGTACATATATCACAAGTGCAAGCACATATATACACACACATGCACACATATAGCTCACAGCTAAATCTTGAGATATGCAGAATAAGAACATCAGCTATGATAGAAAAAGATACTTGTCTAAAATGTCTCTAAAACTATTTGTAGAGTTTAACAATGGTTGTATATGTTTACTAATCTTCTGTTCTTTTCAATTTAGGTTAATTTCCAGTATATTTACACAATATAAGTATATTTAGTTTTCATTTAGTTTAAGATTGTTTCTGGTTAGTAAACCCCAAAGTATATGTAGTATGCCTTCTTGATAAAAAGCTAAAGTGTGATCATATGAGGGTAAGGCTAGTTTCTAAATTTCAACTTGAATGAATCCAGCAATGCTGCACTCATTAGTGGACTTTAAACAAAAAGCAAAGAACACCCAAGCTGCAAACCACAACCACTGAACAGCTTGGGATCTGAAGCACCTTGGACTGGCACCTTGGAGTCCATTCCCTCAGGAGGAACACCTGAGCCAGTCTTGATATTGGGATGAGGAAATTGGTCTTGCTTGGAGTAGATGCTAAACTAATCAATTTGGGACCTCCTGCCCTTTCTGGGGAGGGAATGGGGAGACATGGAGAAGAGAGACTTACCAGGAGGGGTCAAGAGGGGGAAGGGAATTTGAACAAGGTGATACATGAATAAAAAATGAGACCTTATTCTATAAAAAATTTTTAAAAAGTTAAAAAAAATGACATAATGAACTGCCAAAAAAAAAAAAAAAAGGCAAAAAAGATCTAATGAGATTTTGTTTAGTGAAAAAATAGAAAGTTCACATTTGCTGAAGCTAAGGTTACATACTAGTTTGTGTGTATGTGTGTAAATTTGAGTATGTGTGTAAATATTAATGTCGGTGTGTATATTTGCATGTTTGCATATCTACATAAAAAATATGTATATTTGTACTAATGTATGTTTCTTCTGGGTTGATATAATGTGATGTATTGTTTACCCCTTAGTCCCGTGTGCTTGTGATGTATGTTGAAGGCATGTAAATGCCACAGTATGTTTGTAAAATTTGAAAGACAGCTTTTTTTTGTCAATTTGTCAACACTATTGTTGCTTTATAGTGTTTATTCCAGGCTAGCTGGTCTGTGAGCTTCTGGGGATTTTCTTGTTAGTGGCTCCAATCCTGTAGTAGAAACAGTTTAATTATAGATATGTGTCACCATGTCTTTGTTTGTGTGAACTCTTGGGATCTGAGCTCATGTCCTTATACTAGAGCAGCAAATGCTTCACTCAGGGACTCATTTGTCTAGTCCTGAAGCTGGCTCTTCATTAATTAGCTCACCATAATACATAGTTCTCTATCTTTCTTATTTCAAAATGCCTTTTGTTTTTTAATCATCTACAATTATATATAGATACATATATGAAGATTATAATATAATTACATAATTTCTTCCTTCTTGTTCTTTCCTCCAAATACTTCCACATACAATTTCTCTATTTAAAATTTATGCCCCCTTTCTCTTTATTTTTTTGTTTACATATACGTATACATATGAATATGCATATACATACTTGTTCAGTTAGAACCTGCTGCTCACTCCTGCATGATCAGGAAAGTCCCATTTCTCTCTCCTTCTCTAAACTCTGCCCACTCAGAGAGTCTCCTAACACAGGAAAAGCACCAAAAAGCCCAGTTCCACATTCTTAAAAACTATTGCAGCTTCCTGCCTTAATCCAGCTACAAAAGTCACTACCATACTTGGGCTCAAACCTAGCTCGTGGCAGACAAGTCATCACATATAACCTATAACCTATGAAGTCTCTCTGCTTTTTTTTATGGATGCAGCTTCTCTGGCTTCTATCTCTGGGACTGGAGAAACTGCCTGGGTGTTGTTTTTCTCAAATGAACCTGTTGTTATACTTTTTCAATTTGGTTGTATCTGGCTTACTGTGTTGGTGGAGACACCTATTGTTGGGGGGGTGGCTATTAATACACACACACACACACACACACACACACATACATATGTATGTATAATGTTCAGATAGTCCAATGATGGCTGTCTACCAACAGACGTTCGAAGAATGCAATATTTTTCAGTCCATGACATTGGATGTCTCAGCTGGTGTTTAATATATGCCAAAATTCTCAAAGAAGTAGGCTATAATGCCAGTGAAGGAATGAACATGCCAGCGAGAGTGAAAGCAAGTGCTGAAGGGAACAAACTTTGTTCTTTCATGTCTTTTTCTAGAGGCTGCCATAAGAAGCTGTGGTCCAGATCAAAGCATGACTGCTTAAATATGAGTTGAGCAAGGACCAAACCAGTAGATCTGCTCCCATGGACAAAAGTAAAGCTCATGAGTCTTCAACTATAGATAAAGGTGTCCAGGTAATTGTGCATTACTGTGTTCTTAACAAGACTGATGCTGACAGGTTTGTTCTCTTTCACCTGCTTCAGATCAGCACTGAAAATTAAAGGAAAACTGTTGTGCACTTGTATATTTTTAAAAAAAAAATTGTTGTATAAATTTCAAATGTCTCACAATGAAATAAACTTATAATCACTATTTTATAGTCTGTGTTATTGTAGATCTTGTATAAAAGGAGAAGGCCTTGGGCAAGGTTACATTATAGAATATTGCATATTAGCTTGCATTCTTGGATTAGAATGTAGTCACTTGACTGCAAATAAAGTTACTAACTTCTTTTCATGAGACTGTGCTTACACCCTTCTCAATATTTGATTCAGACTTGAGTTCATTTTGTTGTGACATCAGTTTGATAAAAAATAAAACAACAAAAAACAACCTGGAAAATTTCATCAGTACCATACAAATATCTATATCACTTGAACTTGATTCTGACAAAGAATTAATACCTTTTAGTACTGAATAAATAGTCAAAGGCATTGGTGACCAAAGCCTATGAAATGACTTATTGTTAGGAAGAAGATGCAGCAGACTGCTCCCTGCTGTCTGCTGTGTATGGCTTTGGGATGTATTTCTTCTTCCAAACTATGGTGACATGTCTTAATCCTACCCTTTCCATAGCTAAAAATGTATGTGGGGAAAGTGTAAAACTAATTTAAGACTCCTGTCCACTTTAGATTTAATTTCCTGCAAACTGGGATGTGGGTTTCTGCTAACCCAGACGTTTTGCTTCAAGTGTATCTATTCCTCCTCTTCCCATTAGCCCTTTCCTGGATTTTACTTCTTTCCACTAAGAAAACATACTGGGCTGGCCCTTGAGAAAGGGTGGTGTATTTAGACAGCCGTTTCCTTCAGTATTCCTCAGTACTGTGAGATAAATTCACTCCACTTCAATAAGCCTCAATCTTCTGGCTGTGCATAGTTATCCGAAGGAGATTCCTTTAAGAAGCATCCTTCCACTGAAGAAAGCAGGTTCAGTTTCATGGTCCAGCCCACCTTTTGTGTTTCCCTCTAAAGCACAAAAGAGAAACAGGAGGCTATCTCTTGAGAAAACTTTGAATTTGTAATCTATTTCCTGCTGAAAATGACTTCAAAAGTAAATTTGAGTCAATTTCAGGAGGCAAAGAAAAATCTTTCTGTTCTTTCTCAGTCAATATTACTTGTGACTTACCACCTCTCATTTTAAGCATTTTCTTTCTTTTTAGTCTCTTCAACTCTGCCCCTGGAGGATCAGAGTCCAATCAATTGAAAACTATTGGGGAGGAAACATGACAATTACGAACACTATTAACCCAAAAGAGCATTGAATGAGTAGAAATGAGACCAGAAGAAAGCATAGTTTAGAAGAACATGGGGATATTTATATTTTGAGGGGAAAAGTTAAAAGCAAAGCCTCAAAAGCATTTGTATCTTAAATCAACTTTACAGTGTTTTGAAAACCTAAAATTTTCTTACCTTTAAAGTTTATTTTATTTACTACGTGTGTGTGTGTGTGTGTGTGTGTGTGTGTGCATGTGTGTGTGGTGCCTGTTAGTGAAGGCATACATATCACATTACACATGGAAATTAGAAGCCAACTTCAGGGGGTCAGTTTCTTCCATTCACCACGGATTCCACAAATTAGAACAGCAGACTTGCAGTACACTCATTTTTTTTTTTTTTACCTACTAAGCCATTTCTAGGCGTCCTAAAGCGTGCCAACAGTTGTATTATGCATCTACCTTGAATACTGTAATGTGATTCTAACCCAAGAGAAAGGGAAAAAGATACATAACTAGATAAAGTCTCACAATTTAATCACCTACAATTTATAATTGAAGAATAAAAAGAAAAGAAAAAAATTACTGGTGTCAATAAACATTTTAAAAGATTTGAGAAGCAGATCTGCTCAATATTTTATTTTTAAAATCAAATAATTTTATTTATATAAACTTTGATGTACAGGAAATTCTCAGAGGCATAATTTATTGCAGTTCCATCTTTATATAATTATATATATACAGATAGATAGATATAGAGATGTAAATTAACAAAGGAGAAAGCACACTTTGATCTGAAAGTTGTGATACAGTATACTCAAAGTAAATTAAATGTAAGGCTGAAAGAAGTATTACATATGTGTTCCTTGGTTTACCAATCATGTGCAGAACTGGTAAAAACAACAGTTCATCCACTCTGAAGGGACACTGAGTGTAAATATATGAAAAGAAAACATAGACACAATTTTTTTTTAAGTATTATACCAACAAGTAGGAAACCTATTAAGAGTTCTATGTGACATGATTCAGGAAGTAATGATGTCTGAATAGTACTGGTTGAGATTCTGCAAAGGCTTGGCTGCTCAGCGATGGAAGTTCAACCAGAACAGAACTCTGTAAAATACAAGCATAGAAGTAGTTCCGGGAATCACAGACATGAGAACTGCAAAAAGGGGTTTCTTGCCACAAAAGGTCCACTGTGAAAAAGGGAAGTGGACAACGTGGAAGAGGGGAAAATAACAGAATTCCAGACTTAAGGTTGGGCCACCAACCCTTAGAAGAATGCCAGTTCAGGCAGCTAGCTAAAGTTCCCTAGAGGTGGAGCTGAGTGAGGCTTAGGAGAAGTTTCTACATAAAAGAAAAAATAATTGTAAGTAGATGAGGCAGTTTACTGGGATTCTAGATTAAAGGGACTGTCTTCATTTTCTCTTCTGGCTTTTCGGTCCTGCTGTAGTTATTTTCATATTATGACATAAACAATAGTAACAATTAGTTGAAATTGTTAGCCTTCTTCTTCATCTCAAGGATGTAGTGTTTTAAACATCCTATCTGATTCTAGTTTTCCCTCTTTCCGTTGTAGAGCCAGAGCATCAGCCTGACTCATGACTGAGGGCATTGGGGGACATGACATAAACAATATGGGGGTCTAAAATTGGAGGCCTGACATTTCCAGAGCCAGCTTCTTAGTAAATACTAACAGCACATTGTAATTTATCAATATAATGGGCATGATACCTGGATGGTAGAACAGCAAGTTGAGGGGATCAAAAAAGAACAAGAGTATACCCTCAAGGCAGAGCTCCAAGTGGCCTACATATGTGATGTAGGCTACATAGGCCATGTCTCAAAGGTCTCAGAACCCTTCGAGCCACAGCCCCCACTAGGTTCCAAGTGCTAAATTATGTAAATTTGAGAGAAAGTATTCTATTCAAACTGTAAGAGCTATTGAAGGTAGTCATATATTTCATTCATGTGTTAGTTTTTGGATAATAAATAATAATACATAATCATATTCATCATCTACTTTAGATCTAGATTTATCCTCTCTCTTGACACATACACATACACACACACAAAAAAAAATGGGTGATATACATATAAATGATATAGATAGATCTAGATATTAAAGATAAACTTACAATAAATAAGTTATTATTAAATGGACTTTATAGAATGAAAGACTGATGAGGCAGATGTTGGACAAAAGAATCCGTTGCCCTAGAAACATTTATCTGTGCCACATGTTTGCAGAAGTCTAAGTTCTTCTGTTTACTTGCCGTGATGTTGACTCTAGAGAGAACATTATATACACCAGAAGCTGAATGACATAATGTTTTCCCTAATAAAGCTCAGTTAATATTGGCATATTAAATGTTTCAGAACTTAATTAAATGCATATCAAAATATGGGTGAGTCTTTTGTTTTACACTAATCATCCTGAAAACTATTATTCTTTGTTTTTGTTTGTTTTGTTTGTTTCTTTTGGTATTGGGTTTTTTTTTTTTTTTTTTCTTCTCTACTTATTCTCTATACTTTGGTCAGATTTATTGCTTTTTTAAATTACCATTTCCATTCTCCTATTCAGAAAACTTCAATGGCTCTGAGATTTTTTTAAAGGGTTTCTGTGGAGCTAACCCAGGCTTGGACTCCAGATCTCCTACCTCAACCTCTCACGTGCTGGAATTACAGATAAATACAATCATGCCCAGACAAAAGCAGAACTCATTACCATCTCTAACTCCAACTGGAAACCCTTTCTTACCTTCCCATCATCTTTCAATACTACCTTTCATATTGTATTTCTTTGTTGACTATCACTTTGTCAATGTCCCTTCCTGCATTTTCTTCTCACTATTAAATCTCTTATCAAGAAATGTAAAATTGTTAGCCATTGAAAAACATCTCTTCTCATTTTATAACCATGATAAAGTAAACCTATGAATGTTGCCTACTGTATTCTTTTTTTTATTGTCTGTTTCCAGAATAGTTCATGTTACATGGATATCGCACAATAAATGCTTGTTTAATGAATTAATGGTTCCTATGAAGAAATATTTGATTTCTGTTACTTCATACATTTAATTGTGCATTCAAATCTCCCATGGTGTTTATAATTACATTATAGTGGACTAAAGTTCTTTCTGTATAAATGAACACACATAATCAATCGATCAAAATGAGCTTTGAATAACAATTTAAATAACTGAGACTTTCTGAAATTGTTTATATGCCTTTCATAATTTTCCATCATTTTACTACAAGGTAAATTTTTTTAAGTTTTATTTATTTTTGTTTACATTCATGAGAGAGCACGTGCCATTAGTATGTGAGAGTCTACTGAGACAATAAGAATAATTCAGACCACCTAGAGCTGGAGGTTGAGACAGTCTTAAGTCCCCTGAGATGGAAGCTCAGAACAAAACTTAGATCCTTTGAAAGAACAACAGATACACGTAGCCACAGTATTATCTTCTCCAACCCCATGAATATTTTAACTTTTGTTATTACTAGAAAATGTGCTAAGCTATGGGAAGTCTAGAACTAGTTATATAAATTTTGGCATACATATTTTACAGGCAGGAAACTGAATTTAACAAAAATATCAGCTGCCTTGAGTCAACCAACAAGGCAAAAACAAATGTGAGATTCAAAGTTATTTAAATTTATCATAATTTTGATCTGCTTATTTTCTTTGTGAAGAGAATTAGCTTTGCGACTTCTTAAAAGCTAGTACTTTGTCTTGATAAGAGTCCACTTAAAATTAGATTTCTCAGCTTGTGAATGAAAGATTTAATCTAAGTCAAAAGATCAAAGGGCTTCTGGAACAAAGAACTGAAGGCTGATGTCAATGTCTGGAACCTGAAATCCTATAGCAAACAACCCATAGCCGTCTGTCCTTCACAACACAGAACCAGTGAAATTAGTACCCAGGAAAGTGTCCATCTTCATATGTTTCATATGTACCTCGAGACTCCTCTTAATTCAGGCCAGCTCTACAGTTAAGCAAGGGACTCCTGCGCATGATGGCATTCCCTGTCTTGAAGGCCTTTCACCTCTTTCTAATCTCTTAGCAAAGTGATTAGGAGACGTCTGTGGGACTTGAGGGACTCCTAAGAGCTACTTTTTCATTGATCCAGCTGCTCTTCCTGCTCTGCTTGATTATTAGATATGGCCTCCCTAGAGAACCATTCTTGACTTTTGCGGGCTTTGGGGGAGGGGGGGCAGATAGCTGGAGTTGTCAAAAAAGGAATTTTAGGAGGAAGAAAATTTCCTTTATTTTTAACCTCTGTAAAAGACATCTCATTCACAGGCGGATGTAAATGTGTATTGAAGGGGAGAGATTCTCTCTGCATGTACTCCTCTAGCATTTAAATAAAAGCACCAGGAGAAACTCTTTTCAAGGAACACTTTTGAATACTTCTCAGAAGGTGCAATGGGTCTCCCATGTGTCCCAAAAAATTTGAGATAATTGAGGACAACTAGACACAAGGAAATACATTTGTAAGTTTGGCAATAAGGTAATCTATTATAATACTCACATATTTTATCATTCTTCCTAGTTCATGTCAAAGAATATGTTACTATGACTGTGACTTTATAGTTTTATTAGAGAATGCTTACCTGTTCTGCTTGTTTCTGGAGTTTGAATACATTCTAGACTTGAAAGTGACCTTATAATGAGGGAGACTGTATCTCATTACAAGGCCATATGATGATGTTTCCATTATAACAAAAGAATATACATATATCCCTATAAATATTAGCACATAGTGTTAATATATCTAGCAGAACCTCTTAAAATTGAGGCTTACAAAATCTTCAACACAGAAAAATAAATCATGAAGATTGCTTTGGCTGAAGCATAGCCAGAAGGAATGTTAGATCCCTTCTGTTTCTTTGCAGTCCAGACAGGACCCTGGAAAGCTCACTTGTGGACTCTATAGAATGCTGTTGAATTTATCCAAATATCTCTGTGGAAACACAGAGCAGTAAAGTGTATCCTAAAGCAGTGTTACTAGCTGAGGACAGTTCTATGCATTAACATGTAGGGCTTAGTTCTTATTCTTTAATCTGAGGCTATTCCCAAAATTCTTTATTCTCTAATTAAATAAAGGAAAGTAAAATTATTAAAATGGGAATTACTGCAAAGAAATTCAAGCAAATAATTTTATAATGGCAGAATTGGTACTGTGATGGAATGTTCTCTGTATGATGTAAATAAAGTAACTGATTTGGCCTATGTAGAGCATCATAGAAGTGGGTGGAGTATCAGAGGAAGAGACAAGCAGAAGGAGGGTGGAGTTAATCAGTCTCCATCAGATCCCCAAGAGGAACAGACATGTAAGAAATACAGGTGAGCCACGGCGGGCCATGTGGCGGATAGATTAGTAGAAATGGGTTGATTTAAGATGAAAGAGCTAGCTAGTAATGTGCTTAAGATATGGGCCAAACAGTATAAAGGATATAAGTGTGTGATTAATTTCTTTGGGGGACAAAAGCCGCCGCGGACCAGGTTCCAAACCTCTGCCACAGACCAGGTCACAAACTCCGGGGCCCAAATGGCCTGGGGAAAACTTTCTACAACATAGTACAAAGAACTATTCCCCCCCTTTTTTTGTATCTGTTGATATTTGCTTTATGATTGAGTATGTGGTCAATTTTAGAGACAGATCCATGGGTACTCAGAAATATGTATATTCCTTTGTATTTGGGTGGAATTCAGTATATATCTATTAAGTTCATTTGAGTCATAATTTGTGTTAGATCTCTTATTTCTCTGTTGAGTTTCTTTCTGGTTGACCTATCCAAGGATGAAAGTGGGGTATTCTGCCACTATTAGTGTATGAGGCTTGATATCAGTTTTAAGCCTTAGTAGTGTCCTTTTACATATGTAGGTGTCCTTTTGTTGGGGTCATAAATATTCAAGATTGAAACTTCATCTTGGCCGATATTTCCTGAGATGAGTAAGTAATGTCTGCCCTGGTCTCTTTTTATTAATTTTAGTTTAAAGTCTATTTTGTTAGATATTAGAATGGCTACACCAGCTTGTTTTTTAGGACCATTTGATAGGAGAGTCTTTAGTCAATCCTTTAATCTGCTCTTGTGTCTGTCTTTGAAGTTAAGGTGTGTTTCTTGTATGCAGCAGAAGGATGGCTTCTGCTTTTTTGTCCATCTTGTTAGGGTATATCTTTTTTTTTATTATTATGAATGAAGTCTCATTTATTAACCATGTATCCCCTTGTACAGACTCCCTTCTCACTCCTGCCCCTCCCAGTCACTCTCTCTTCTCCCTATCTCCTTATCTACTCCCCAGCACAGGCAGGAAGTCCCAAGGTCCCAAGATAGCATAGTTCAGCATCCACTCCAGGCAAATCCACTTTTCTCATCCCAACATCAAGACTGGGTTAGGTGTTTCTCTGGAGGGAATGGGCTCTAAGGTGCTTCAGAACCCAAGCTGTTCAGTGGTTATGGTTTGCAGCTTGGACATGCTTTGCTTCTTACTTTTTTGTTTAGAGTCCACTAATGAGTACATCCCCTGCTTATGTTTCTGTGTTTGTGATACCTCGCCCAGGAAGATATTTGCCAAATCCATCCATGTGCCTGCAAATGTTATAATATTTTTTTCTTACTGCTGAGTAGTACTCCATTGTGTAGATGTACAACAGTTTGTTAATCCATTCTTCAGTTGAGAGGCATTTAGGTTGTTTCCAGGTTCTTGCTATTAACATAGTTGAGCTAATGTCTTTGGAATGTGAATGTGCATCTTTAGGGTATATGTCCAGTAGTGATATTCTGGATCCTTGGGGAGATTGATTCCCAGTTTTCTGAGAAACCACCATACTGCATTCCAGAGTGGCTGGACAAGCTTTTACTCCCATCAACAATGGCAGAGGGTTCCCGTTCCTATGCAAACTCTCCATCATAGGCTGTCATCTGTCTTTTATCTTAGCTAATCTGACAGGTGTAAAGTGATATCTCAAAGTTCTTTTGATCTGCATTTCTCTGATGGCTAAAGATGTCCAGCACTTTTTCAAGTGTCTTTCAACCATTTGTAATTCTTCTGCTGAGAGATCCCTTTTTAATTATGAACCCCATTTTTTGATTGGGTTATTCAAAGTTTTGGGCTCTAGATTCTTGAGCTCTTTATATATCTTAGAGATCAGTCCTCTATCACTTGTAGGGTTGGTGAAATCTTTTCTCAGTTTGCAGGCTGTTGCTTTGTCTTATTGACTGTGTTCTTGGTCTTCCAGAAGCTTCTCAGTTTCAGGAGGTCCCACTTACTGATTGTTGTTCTTAGTGTTGTGCCGCTGGTGTTATATTTAGGAAGTGGTCACCTGTACCAATTCGTAGAAGTGTATTTTTCACTTTCTTTTCTATCAAGTTTAAAGTGGCTGGGTTTATGTTGAGGTCTTTGATTCACTTGGATTTGAGTTTCTGCAGGGTGACAGGCTTGGATCTATTTGCAGTTTTCTACACACTACCATCCAGTTATGCCAACACTAATTGTTATTTTTATTTCCATTGAATATTTTGAACCTCGTTTTCAAAGATCAGGTGTTTTTAAAATTTTGGGTTAATGTCGAGATCTTCAGTTTGATAACATTGATCCACAAGTCTGCTTTTATGCCAGTACCAGGCTGTTTTTATTACTGTAGCTCTTTAGTATAACTTGAAGTCAGGGATGGTGACTCCTGAAGTTCTTTTTTTGAACAAAATTGTTTTGGCAATCCTGGCATTTCTGTTATTCCAAATGAATTTGAGTATTGTTCTTTCAAGGTCTATAAAAAAATTGTGTTGGGATTTTGATGAGAAATGCATTGAGTCTGTAGATTGCTTTTGGTAAGATTGTCATTTTTTACTATGTTGATCTTACCTATTTAGGAACATGGAAGATCTTTCCATTTCTGACGTCCTCTTCTATTTATTTCTTCAATGATTTAAAGTTTTTGTCAAATAGATCTATTATTTCTTTTGTTATAGTTACACCAAGGTATTTAATGGCATTTGCAGCTATTATAAAAGGTGATGTTTCCCTTATTTCTTTTTCAGCCCTTTTAAATTTAGTGTATAGATTTCTTTGAGTTAATCTTGTATCATGCTACATTGCTGAAGGTATTTATCAGCCATAGAAGTTCCCTGGTAGAATTTTGTGGGTCACTTATGTATACCATCATATCATGGGCAATTAGAGATAGTTTCATTTCTTCTTTTCCAATTTGCACCCCTTTAATCTTCCTGATTTCTCTTATTGCTTTAGCTAAAACTTCGAGAACTATATTGATTAGGTAAGGAGAGAGAGAGGACATCCTTGTCTAGTTCCTGATTTTAGTGGGATTGTTTGGAATATTTCACCCTTTGGTTTGATGTAGGCTGATGGCTTCTTGTAAATAACCTTTATTATATTTAGATATTTTCCCTCTATTCCTGATCTCTTCAGTACATTTATCATAAATTAGTGTTGGATTTTTTCAATGGCCTTTTCAAAGTCTAAGGATAAAATCATGTGGTACCTGTCTAAAAAGCAGTTCATTTCTTCCAAGAATTCCATTTTTGTGGAGTATAGATTTTCAAAGTATAACATGATAATTCTCTGGATTTCATGGGGGTCTGTTTTTATGTCCCCCTTTTCATTTCTGATTTTGTTGATTCGGATACTCTGTCTCTGCTCTTTGGTTAGGTTAGATAAGGGTTTATCTATCTTGTTGACTTTCTCAAAGAAGCAACTCTTTGATTCGTTAATTCTTTGTATTGTTCTTTTTGTTTCAATTGTAATGATTTCAGCTCTAAGTTTGATTATTTTCTGTCATCTACATGTAGGTGAGTTTGCTTCTAATTGTTTTAAGGTTTTCACATGTGCTGTTTGTTCTCTAGTGAGAGATTTCTCTAGGTTTTTCATATGGTCATGTAGTGCTACAAGTTTTCCTTTTAAGATTACTTTCATTGTGTCCCATAAGTTTCAGTATGTTGTGTATTCATTTTCATTAAATTCTAGGAAGACTTTGACTTCTTTCTTAATTTCTTCCTTGACCCAGTGGTGGTTCAGTTAAATGATGTTTAGTTTCTAAGAGTTGGTAGGCTTTCTGTGATTTTTGATGTTGTTGAACTCTAACTTTAGGCCCTGGTGGGATGATATGACACAAAGGGATTATTTCCATTTTTTTGGTATCTCTTGATATTTGCTTTATGACCAATTCTGTGGTCAATTTTAGGAAAAGTTTCAGGTGCTTCTGAGAAATATGTATATTCTGTTGTGTTTGGGTGGAAGCTTCTGTAAATATCTATTAAATCCATTTGCATCATAATCTCTATTAGACTCCTTATTTATCTGTTGAGTTTCTGTCTGGTTGACCTATCCAAGAGTGAAAGTGGGGTATTGAAGTCTCCCACTATTAGGGTGTGAGAATTGATATGGGATTTGAACTTTAGTAATGTTTCTTTTACATAGATTGGTGCCCTTATATTAGGGACATAAGTATTCAGGATTGAAATCTCATCTTGATCCATTTTTCTCTGAGATGTATAAGTAATATCCATCCCAGTCTCTTTTAATTGATTTTAATTTATTTTGTTAGATATTAGGATGGCAACACCAACTTGTTTTTTAGACCCATTTGATTGGAAAATCTTTTCCTTTACTCTGAGCCTGTGTCTCTCTTTTAGGTTGATGTGTATTTTTTGTATGCAGCAGAAAAATAGCTTCTGTTTTTGTGTCCATCATGTTAGTGTGTGTCTTTTATAGGTAAAGTGATTCCATTGATATTAAGGGATATTTGTAACCATTAATTATTATTTCCTGATACTTTGGGGATTAGCTTGCATGTATTTCCTTTCCTTGGGCTTTTCTTCTGTGGGATTATCAATTGATTGTGGTTTCATGGGTGTATCTGGGATCCTTAGGCTGGAGTTTTCTCTCTAATGTTTTCTGAAGTGTCAGATTTGTGGATAGGTATTGTTTTAGTCTAACTTTGTCATGAAAAATCTTGTTTACTCCATCTATGGTAATTAATAGTTCTGCTGGGTATAGTAGTGTAGGTTGGCAGCCATGCACTTTTAGTGTCTGTATGATTTCTGACCAGGACCTTTTTGCTTCCTTGTTTCCATTGTGTAACTGGGTGTTATTCTGATGCATCTGCCTTTATAGTTAAATTGGCTCTTTTCATTGGCAGCTCTTAAATTTTTTTCTTTGTTCTTTATGTTTTGTAGCTTGATTATTATATGGTGAGAAGTCTTTTCTGGGGGGGGGTCAAATCTATTTTGTATACTGTAAGCTTCTTGTATTGTTATAGGCATTTCCTTCTTTACATCAGGAAAGTTTTCCTCTATGATTTTATTGAATACATTATGTATGCCTTTGAGCTTGTATTCTTTTCCTTTTCTATTCCTATTATCCTCAGGTTAG